>APFE030080792.1:129296-170649 GCA_000404065.3 Pinus taeda
TTACCCTTTAGAATGTTCAGCTTTTAACCTCCCCTCCTTTGGCCCAATGCCTGTATTTATAGTATTCTAGAGGAGGTTATTCAGTTCCAACATCAATGGGATACTCCCTCTTTTCGATGGGGTAGCTCCTCTCTTGATGGGATAAGCTCCTCTATCATAGGGATGCATGAACCATCTGGAGGCGCTCAATACACGTCAAAAACTCTTCTAGAAGGCTCTAGAAGTGACTACAAGTAACTTTTTAAAGATGAAACTCGCGCGTTTTAACCTTTACAGGGGTACACACCCAAGCTTTAGCATACAGAGCGTATAAGTACACAGGTACAGTGTATTTGGGGTGCGTACACGCAGGCAAGGTAGAGAGAATCTGTGTACCCAGAGATGAGCATGTTTTTAAGTGACTTTCTCTCTTTTGAAGTTTTGACATGAAGAGCAGAGGTATGGGGCTTGACAAAGAGGACAATATGGCTATTGATGGGGCCATATAACTGCAGATAGTCAAGGTGACAAAATTCAATGTAACAGAGCCCTAGAAGAGAGGCTCGCGCAACTAGCTGAGCTTGAGGAAGAAAGATTTCTAGTTGGATTTCACCAAAAGGTCCAAAAGCAGTGTGAAAAAGCATGGCATGATTGGCACATTAAGCTCCACACCTTTAAGGTAAATGATCTGGTTTTGTTATATGACAATAATTTTGATAAATTTCCAGGGTAGTTCAGAATGCACTGGTTAGGGCCCTATGTCATTAAGGAGATTACCGATGGTCGAGTAGTTCAGTTGGTTAAATTGAATGGTGATTCCTTCCGAAGAAAGGTGAATGGCAACCAATTGAATCCATACACCAGTGATCCGGCCAGGTGACTATATGAGGGTAGCATAGTCTTAGCACTCTAGGTAGCTAAAAGGAGGCATGGGACTATAAACTACACTACCTGGGATGGGGAACTACGTAATTGGAGGATTGTGTGGAGCAAGGAAGTGTCACAGGGTTCGCGACAGCGCGAAGGGAGCTGCACTACCTCAGGAGAAATCATGAAGGTCAGCCAGAAAGTGACCATTAAATTCATTGTTCATGATTTGACGGTAGAAATGTGACCAAATGAAGTGGGTGGCTAGCATTTAAGACGAACTTTGTGGGTGAGATCTTTGAAAACCTACCACCAATCCGACATTAATGAACCAAGTGTGGGGGGAATGGTCAGATTTGAATTCAAAATGCCCTATAAATCACGGTGGTTGCCCAGCAAAAAACAATTGGCATTTTGAAAACTGAGTTGTTGAGCTCTCGGGCACACATGAACCTTGAATTCTTTGAATCTCTGATAGCGAGTTCGTTGTTTGAGAAATTACTAGAGGAGACATGAGAATTGTTGAATAGCGTCATGTCAACACCTGCAGAAGTTATGGACGTCGAAGCAATGAGAGCCGAAGGGGTTGAGTTGGAGGTTTTTCAGGAGGCAAAGGGAGTTGTCCCAGAGGTTGCAGAAGTATTAGCTAAATTTCCCAAATCTCCACGGACACCTAGACCAAAGTCGACCCCAACCAAGGAGAGTGCGAAGGATAAAAAGGGCAAGCAGCCTGCAATACCGGTTCGTGCGTTGCTGAGAAGGAACCCACTGAAGGAAAAGCCCACCAAACATGAAAAGGGCAAAGCCATCAACCTAGAGCCGGAGGAGGAAGAAATTCAAGACATCCCGATGGATGATGAGGACTTGGGGATAGACGTGGAGGAAGTTGAAGTCGAGGGTGTTGACCCTATCACTTGGTTGCCTGAGTATGTCCCTTTGCGCAAGGGCAAGACCAAGGTGCCGAAGGACATTGACAAGAGCAAGGTCCCCTTGCAAAACCCTCTGCTACCAGACGATATTGTCTTTGAATGACCGCACTTGGGGCAGATTCCTCTGTTAAAGCTAGAAGATTGGGACTTAGCTAACCATGAGAAGTTCCCACACTTGGCAACCGAGTAGCTAATGCATCACATTATTGACACAACCACTGGGATGACTGCATTGGAATCGTAGAAGTGGCTCAGGGGAGTAGAGAAGGTAGGTTTGCTCAACCTCCTATGGATGTCGCACTACAACCGCACCCCGATTACAGTGTTGGTCATCAAGCAGCTACTATGCTTGGTGTACAATGGGTGTTTGTGGCTGGAGGAGCCAATACCCATCACCGAAAAATTGATCCATAAGATCACACGACTGCCCTACATAGGAGAAAATCTGGCCATGATGTTTAGCAGAAAAAGTGGTGAGCAGGCCCTCGTGGAGGCCATGAAGGAGAAGTTTAAGCTAGTGAAGAAACTGCGATGCTATGCCATCTCAAGTATCAGTGACCCTGCAGTTAAGGTGGCCACACAGATTTTGGCAGGGAAGGTTATGAGGAAGTGTTGCCAGATGAAGTGTCGGCACCAGTCATTTCTCTTATAGCCCAATGCACCGAAGGAGTCCAATTCAATTGGGTGCACTATCTCTATGGTGAGTTCCTTATGAACTGTCGCGAGGCACAGGAGCTCAGCAAGACCTTCCACTACATGTGGCTCTTACTGTCTATTGTGTTGGTAGCATGGGAGCTGCCAAAAGATAGTCAATTCCCCTCGATCACGCCAAACCTACCAGAAGTAGAAAAGTACGCTTCGCTATGGGCGACCAAGGATGCTCAGCGCATCAAGGATAGCAAGATCTCCTGGACCTTGATGGAGATGAATATTTGCATGGCTATCAATCATAAACTGCGGTTGTCTCCTACTTTGCTTTCCAACCTGCAGGGGCACGCGGAGTTCAAGGAATATTTTCACCATGTGTCGATCAGGGCACGTAAGGACCCTAGGCAGACATGGTATGACTTTCCTTACTTGGAAACAGACGACGCAATTGATGCAGTGCTTGATCACTAGTCAGAAGAGTGGCACACTACATCAGACTTAGTGGTGGGGGAGAGTAAGTCAACTGCGCAGAATAAAAGGAGGAGGCCAAGCTCGAAATGGCACAGCTCGCCAAGAAGAGGAAGAAGCAGGCCACTAACAAGGCCCGGGTGGAGCATGATACTACCCAGCAAACAAAAAAGTAGACAGGCGGAACAAAGAGGGGCTTTGACAAAGGCACAAGGTCGACTTCGCTTGACACAGAGGAGAAAATAGGCGAGAAAACAGAGCAACACAGCATGGACCTACAAGTGATGTTGGCCCACATCAAGCGTCCATGGGAACAAGAGAAAGGAGGGTCGAGGAAGAAATCCAAGGCCACTAAGATGTCATTGGACACAATCACCCTCATAGAGGGCGATTTGCATGACATTGGAGACATGGTTTGAGATGTCATCGCAAAGGCACTACAGAAGTTTGAATAGTAGCAGTAGCTACTATTCGGAGCCATCCAGATAGGTCTATAGGAGTTGCAGACCTGCACATCATAGGTTGGCACGATGTCCACCAGCCTTGCTATCAGCACTTCAGAAGCTACCGAGATGCTGTGCGCGAAGGTCTCTAGCGTGATAGTGCTACCAGATGGAGCACTGACCACGAAGAATGAAGCTAACAGGCCCACTATCAACACCCTCAAGTGAGTGGGGTTGAACATGGCAACACTCCCTGGTGAGCCATTCCACCTATTGCAAGATAGAGTGATCACGAAGCTGAGGGCCCGTGAACACTGCGCTTTGCAGGTAATCAGCGAGTAGAGGATTAATAATGAATATATGGCCCTACAACAAGACTCTACCATCACCGCCGTGACCGAGGTAATTGACCAAAATAAGTGTATAATTCAGGTCATGGAGGAGGCATGCCGAATGGTCCCAGAGTTGGTCATTCCTAAGGAGGAACCAGTTGAGGTGCACATTTGCAAGCTTGCTACAGGGGCGCGCAACACTCGCATAGAGATGGCTAGGATTTAGCTAGAGTTGAACCTATAGACTACAGAATTATAGTTGAAGTCCCAACCTTCAACTCCGCCAGAAGTAAAGGAGCAGTGTGCAACTGCTGTCACAGAGGCGATAGTGGCGATCAACAATGCAGTAGTAGACTGCACACAGATTTCGAACAGTCATTCGAGGTCCCGACAAGCCTGCAAGAGGACCTTAATGTACAACAACTGGAGACAAAAGCATGAGAACTGTAGTAGCACTACGATGAATTAAAAGGTACAACGCAAACAGTCGCTCTCATGCAGAGACTGGCAAAGTTGCAGGAGACCAAGCAGTTGAAAGAACAGATAGATGCCACGCAGCACAAGGAGGCAGTGCTAAAGGCACGCTTGAAGCCCTAGTTGGATGAGGTTTATGCGGTCATAGCCTCTATTAAGGGCAAGCTTGTGAATCCCCAATAAACTCAGCAAAATATTCAAGCCGACATTTCAAGATGAGTGACCGAGCAAATGGTTGAAGAAGCGAAGCAGGCGGCCACACAGTGCACTGTCGAGGTTGCAGTCATACAAGTTGATCTAGGTGGTCTTCACACCAAGATATCTGCACCTATAGAGTGACTCGAGGATGAGTCACCATGTTTGTGTTGGGGGCCTGTTGGGAACGGGATCCCCCAAGGACAGTTTTGGGGCTAAAAGCCCTTGTTTTGGGAAATTGTGTAATAAAGTTGTAAAGTCTCTGCATTTTGTTGTCGCGGATCATGAAGGTGTCAAGAGTCATAAAGGGTTGTCTGCCCTTATTTTGTAACGTGAAAAGTCGGCTGTAAAGATCCACCCATGGTCTGCAGACCATGGGATTGTATAAAAAGGGAGTTACGTAAGTAAGCTCTAAGTAGTTTTTTTTGGTAGAAGAAGACAAGTCTTAGAGTGTTGGTAGAGAATTCCAGGTGTTTTGGGTCTTAGCATAGGTACATGCTCTGCAGCTAAGTGCACAGTGGCCTAGGGTGGAAGTTCGTAGCTGAGTGTGCGAACCCCTGCAGTTATGTGCGCAGGGCGGATAGAGTCTATATTAACTTGAAGATATGAATAAAGAGAAGTATTCAGCAAATTATGTGTATTTATCTCCTGTTAATGCTTCTGGTTATATTGTGTTTTGGGTTTAATTTATAATGTTTATGAGATGCACGAATATATGTGATTATATTGGCTAATTGAACGCAAGTAAGAATATCAGTTTACGCGGCGCTAACTATGATTGTTTACTAAGATAAGTAAAACACCTAAGATAACTTGGGAACCCATACAATACGTTGTCATAGCAGTGCGAAATATCTAGGTCATGGGTTAGGGTTGCCCGAAGGTCAGTCATACACCTTCATGGAGGCACTGAAGGGCGAAATAAAGGACTAGACTAACAGAGCCCTAAAAATTAGTGACATGCATGAAAGTAGGAATAGAGGATATAAACCGACATCAAAAACATCTCAGGGTGTGGAAACTTGGTTCCAGCATCCCCCCATACTACTTCGGGTGATACTTCGGTCTGCACTCCACGGGCTGATGCCGATAGGGTCAATAGTGTAGGGATTTGTTTGGCTAACTAATGCTAAACTTGGGTCAGGCCCCACATAGCCAACAGTTCCCTTACTTGGTTTTAAATGCTCCCTCTCCTAATTAACTGCTACAGCCACCTTCGGGACTGACTATGTCACGTTAGCCTTAAAAGTTCTACTGAATCTCTCAGTGTTCTTTTCTACCTCATCTCAAAGGCTTGATATCCTATATCTTCCTCTGCAGCTACTTTTGGCATTGGCCTCATCGATTTCTGCCATAAAAACCTTCTAAGCACAATTGGTGCCCTGATCTGGCCTGGGGGTGCATTCTTGGTTTAATGATAGATGTCTCAAGGGGCACGAGCATTCACCTATTCATACAGGCAAAAGGGCACAGGCTTATACCTCTGGAACAGGTGAAAGTGAACCTTTGGATTTCCCCCTTAGCCTCTCTTTATTATAGCCCATTTATTGAAATTCCTTATATGAACAACGTTGCAACCAAAGGCCCATGTGTTTGGAACTAAACCTCTCAATAACTGCACGGGGGGGCTTTTTCTTTATATTGCAGAATTCCCTCACTGACCAATTTCACGGACCTGAACTCTTTATAAATCACAGCTCATAACTTATCGCATCTGAGGGAGGAGTCCCGCATATTGCAATCGCACTACACCGTTGTCTTAAGACTTCACCCCTTAATTGTTGTGATCAACGATATGCAGGGTGACATCATTACTACCATGTGTCACCCCGTGAGTGTTGACACATGACACCCAGAAATGGTCCCCTGTCAGCCACAAAAACATTGAAACTAGGTGATACGTGTCCTCTTCCACGTCATCAACCATTCTTCCATGTCACTAATGATGTCAGCTGCCTTGCAAGCTCTGAAGACCAATCTCGTGCCACCATGTGACCTCTGGGAGGAGAGAGAAAGTGGCTCGTCAGGCCTTGGTTTTCTCATGAATTCCTTTGTTAGTGAATTTTCGACCTCTCAGATGATTGTGCATTAAATCAAAAAATTGACGGTTTCCATTGTTTCAGAGCTGCGACCCCTGCCGATCTCCAATGCCATGTGGAGGAGAGAGAAAGGGGAGGGTCAACCCTTGTTTTTTGGCCATTTCCTTTGTATTGGAAAATCAGCTCTCCTCGGGACTTTTGACATAGGCATCACAAATCAACGGTTTGCAGGTCTTTTTAAGTTGAAACCCTGCCAAATTCCTTATTGTCAATCGTTGATCATCGATCTCCCTTGGAGAAGAGAGAAAGGGGAGGTTGTGCCCTTGTTTTTTTTCGTGATTTTCTTTGTTAACTATTTCCATCCCTTCCCCAGTGTTGCGACAATATATCACAAATCGGCGCCCCCGCATGTTTTGGAGTATACCGTAACTGATAGACTGCTAGATCTGTGGGATGCAAGATGTGATATTAGCATTTGGGACTGTGGCATGCCTATACGCTTAGCTGTCTACCCCAAGGATCTTGCTAACTACCAATATGCGATTTCGACGATTGGTGGATCGTTGTTTCTCATTCCGTCAATGCTCCATACCCATCTCAACGCCGATATGGGATATGCGATGAGCCTCGTGGGACCCAATTGCAATTTTTTCTCCATAATTAGCCATTTTCCTCAATCAGCTAGGATTTTCCGGGGTAATCTTCTACAAGCTCTAACTTTTGATCCAAAAACCCCTTTTTGGACTTCTATATACCATCAAAAAGCTTTTTCCAAACATTATGCATAGAGAGGATCTCATCAAGCTATGATAAATTTTGTGGCTCGGGAAATGGCTTCAACTTCACTTTTCTCATGCATCCTGGCCCCTGATCATTTGGAAAGGAGTGAGTGAGCAGTAAATGACAACATTGGCTCCATCTGGGAATAGTGCCTTACCAGCAAGTTGCTGAGAACCTACACACTATGAACTACTCCTTTGGGCATGGAGTCACTTCTAAATCAAAAGATAACTTTCAAAAAAGCATAATTTTTTACAATAAAAGAAAATTCAAATGACAATGGCAGTAAACACACTGGATATTTACAATGAGTGTAAGACAATTAATTCTTAATTTTGAAAATAGAACTTGAGGAACTGACCATTCACTAGTAATTCCAACAATTTACCATCAAATTTTTCTAGTAGAAATGTGTTGTTCCCTCTTTCTTCTACAATCCTGAAGGGGCCAAACCACAATGGATCAAATTTTGCATGTTTTCCTTTGTCCTCCCATCGTAGATCCCACTTGAGAACTAAATCTCTTGGCTGAAGAGGTCTGTCCTTAGCTTTCTTGTCAAATGGAGATTTCATTTTTTTTTTATAATTGGATAGTTTGGCCTCCACATGTTCTCTGTTCTCCTAAAGATAAACCAATTGATTAATCCTCCTTGTCAAGGGACTTGGCTCCTCTTCGGCTTATTGTAACAACCTTGATACTGGAATTTCTAGGTGAATTGGGAAGACAAGAAATTTTCCATACACTAACTCAAAAGTGGATTTCCCAGTGGATTGTTTAGGTGTTACTCAGTTGGACCACAAAGAAAACTTCAATTGGGAATCCCAGTTCCTTCGGTTTTCAGTGATAGTCTTCTTCAACACCCTCACCACAACTTTGTTTGAGGACTCATCCAAACCATTGTCTTGAGGGTCGTATGTAGTGGAGTGCCCAATAATGATATTATATTTATGGCAGAAGCTAGTGAACTTGGCATATTTGAATACCTGAGTGTTATCAGTGATGATTTTGAAAGGACAACCAAAGCGGGACAGTATGTTCTCCTCCTTGAACTTTATCACCATTAAATCTATAGCATTTCTAGCTGGGATGTCCTATACCTACTTGGTGAAGTAGTCAATGGCTGTCAATATCCATTTTTGATGGCCACTAGATGGTGGGTTTATCTCCCCTATGAAGTCCGGTCCCCATTGTCTAAAAGGCTCCTCCACATGCATAGGAATTAGGAGGAGAGGAGAAAAATTTTGGCTTTCAACAAACACCTGCCATTTCTAGCACCTCCTGACTTTGTTATCGACATCCTAGAACAACGTAAGCTAGTAAAATCCAACCTTGAGGATTTTGTGTGTTGTGGCCTTCCAGCTATAATTCCCTCCATGGACTCCTTCATGAAACTCCCTAATCACCTTATGGGTCTCTCCTTCCACCAAACATAGCAACAACACCCCCATATGGTCCTTCCAATAGAGTAGGCCATTGGATATGATATATTTCAAGGCTTGCAATATCAAGCTTCAATATTTGGAGGCATCCATCCCCAACGCACCTTAAGAATAAGAGGTAATGAATGATATTCTTGTACCACAATGATCCCTCATACTTGGCATAGATTTTCTACTCAAATTTTTTAATACTGCTTTGGTGCTTCTCTGGTCTGTCTTCCTCTATGGTCAAATTTATTCGTAGTTTTTAGCAGTTGGATTTAGACAAAACCTTGGCTAGCCCTTGGCCTTTAATGAGCTTGGAAGGCTTTATATCCAGCTCATATTCCTATATTTTGGCTATCCACCTACCCCTCTTTCCCTCATTGTATCCTTCCACCAGGATATCCTTGACTGTCGTTGTTGGGACAAATGTTGTGATCTTCGATTGTAACACATATGCATGAAATGCCTTCAGAGCCTTGACCAGTTCATAAACTTGTTTCTCCAATATATTATATCTTAGTTCAAAATCCCTTAGTACTTGGTTGAAGAAGGTGATGCGTTGTTCATGACCTGTTTTATTTTTCTATAGCAACATTGTAGAAATGGTATGTGGAGAGGCGAAAGAAAATATGTAGAGTGATGATGCATAATTGATACTCGCTAACACTGGGCTTCAGCCAAAGCTACTTTGATTCTGCTAAAAGAATCATGGGGGATGGGCCTCCACTTGACTTTGTTTCCCTTCTTCAGAATGTATGTAATACCTTTGACAATCTTTGTGTAGTTGGGTATAAATCACCTCAAGAAATTTATTCTCCCCAAGAAGGCTTGGAGTTCTTTTCTATTCCTGGGCAGAGGAATGTGGCTAATGGCTTCAACCTATTTAGTATCAATATTTACACCCTCTTATGATACTACATTTCCTAGAATCTTCCCCTCACTTAGGGTGAATTGGATTTCTTAGGATTCAAGGAGAGACCATATCTCCTACACTTCTCAAAGGTGAGTTCTAAGTGGAGGATGTGTTCCTCCTTAGTCTTGGAAATGATTGTGATGTCATCCATGTAAGCCACCACGAATTTGTCTCACTCCCTTGCAAAATCTATTTCCATGGCTCTTTGAAATGTGGCCCCTGCATTTATTAGCCCAAAAGGCATGCGAGCATACATAAAGGTTCCCCACGGGGTGGTGAAAGCAGTCTTTTCATGATCCTAGGGATGAACAGCCACTTGATTATATCCAGAGAACCCATCACCATAGATATTCTAGGTGAACCAACCACCTTTCTGCAATATATTATCCATCTTGGGCAGTGGGTAGTTGTATTTCAATATGCCCTATTTAGGTTCCAGAAGTCTACACATAGCCTTATCTCCTCGTTCTTCTTACGAACAAGGACCAGATTCCCTACCCACTCAAAGTATCTTAAAGGTACTATAATCTTTGCCTGTAGCAGCTTCCTTATCTCCCTTCCAATGGAGGGGAGTAAGGGTGGATTTATATGTCTGAGTTTCTTCTTGCAGAGTTTCACTCCTCTTTTCAAAGGAATCTTATGATGTATGATATTAGTATCAAACATTTTCAAATCATCATAAGAACAAGAAAAAATATCTTTGTAGGCTTTGAAAATATCTAAATACCTCTTTTTATAATGCAAGGGGATTCCTTTTGATAGCCTGATCGTCTGAGGCTCCTCCTCTGATCCAATGTTGTAATATTGTACTTGATCATCCATCTCAAGAGCTATTTGTTTGGCGGCTATGTCATCTTTATTAAAAACCCTTTCTAGTGGGACTAATCCATGAGGGATAGTGTTCCTTTTCAGTTGCAAAATTTTGTTCCCAACCAGTGCATCTTTCCATGAAACGGCTTCTTGAATGCTTCTTCTTCTTCCTCTTCTTGATTGATGGTGGAGTTAGAAAAATCCCCAATGACCTCTATGTATCATTTTGCTTGTTCATCATCTTCGAAAACTTGCCAGTGCTTAATGTTATCAAGTATGGAGGGTTTGTACCTAACTTCCACCTCTAATCTGAGGGGTTTTTGAGGGGGGCTAAAAGTACTTGCAATTGCAGCAAGAGAGTCAGCCATCCTATTTTCTTCCCTGGGCATAAATTGGATGTTGAAGGCTAGGAACAAATTATCAATTAAGTTCCAAACTTCATTTCGGTACATTCTTAGTCTGGGGTGTTTGGCTTAGCATTGGTTCCTGATTTGCCTTACGACCAGCTCAGAGTCTCCATAAATTGTTATACATTCAATATTCATATTTTTTGCAGTCTGTAACCCAAGGAATAGATCTTCATCTTCTACCATGTTGTTGGTTGCTTTGAACTCCATCTTGAATGAGAGGGGTATCAGCTGGCCTTCAAGAGATACCAACAATACCAAATGTAGGTTTTAACCCCATAGGTTTGTAGGTTTTAACCTTGTACATAAATTACTTGCATATGAATTATAAAACACAGAAAATAAACAATGCGAGAGCGTAACACATAAAACACATTTACACAGATATTTTCCCATGGATCTCAAAACCGGGATTACTAGATTGAGTTTTCATTATGTTCCTTTCATTGTTACAATACATATATATACATGCCAAAGCATCCAATACCATGGACCAAAAACCATCGTGCACAAAACCATGTGCGAAAACCATGCACAAAACAATAGTTAGGTTCGCCCCACCTAATATAGGGTCCAAAAAAAATTCCTCGAGGTGCTACCCCAGAGCCCCTAGAGGGGGGCTACTTAGCCCCCTAAAACCCCCTATGACCCCGCCACTGCACCATCGGTGCAACGAAGGGGCGGATCCACCCCCCCCTCTAACCCCCCAGTTAACTGGGGGCCTAGTCCTAGAAAGAATATAACATAGCCCTGGTTCTTGATTTGCCTTACGACCAACTTAGAGTCTCCATAAACTGTTAGACATTCATTATTTAGATTTTTTGTAGTCTGTAACCCAAGGAGTAGTTCCTCATACTCCACAACGTTTTTGGTTGCTTCGAACTCCAACTTGAATGAGAGGGGTATCAGGAAGCCTTCAGGAGATACCAACAATACTCCTACCCTATTTCCGTCTTTTGAATTAGCTCCATCAAAATATAATTTCCATACTTTTCTTTCACTTGCATGTTCATGTTCTAATGGCCATGTTAGATGGATTGATGTTTCTTTTGTGATAGCCTCATATTCTTCTACAGATAGGCAGGAGAGGTCACTTTATTTTCCATAGACTAGGGAGTTCTTTGAGTCTTTAGATGAGGTCACAGTTTTTACAAATCTAGATTCTCTATATAGCCTCCTTTGCTCTCCTCCAAAGGTGAGAATGGTGGCGTAAGTTAGATCCAACTTGATAGAGACCCCTACCTTGAAACCATAAGATCTAGATAGAAGCATGCCAAAATGAGGGGGTATATCTGCCACTACTATGTCCATTACCATGCCCTTCTCAGGGACCTGAGCCAGGTTCACCACCAGATCCTTTATCATACCCAAACATTTGACCCTCTTGGAGTCAAAAGAGTAAAGTTCCCTATAGCTCTTGGTGATCTTCAAGCCAAGTTGTTCCATTACTTCCAATGGCATGAGTTTGTTGGAGGCTCCGGAGTCCAAAATGCAATTATGTAAAAGAAGATCATGAATTCCTAGGGTTACATAGAAAGGTACAGTAGAAGCATGAATTTATTCCACATGTGACCCAAAGACCACCATTGGCCTCTCTTCTTGAAGATTTAGAGAATCCTGGGTGGGTGATGAAACTGATGGGAGCATGAATTGAGATACCTGAGCTTTATTGTTAGGCTTCTTCAGAAGCTCAGTCAGTGGAACATAAATCTTTACCTTTTTAGACTCCCTTTGAAGGTTGAATGTAGATTGGGTCTTCTCTACACCTCCTAGCTCAACTTCCCCTTCACTACCACTGGTGTTTTTCTGCAAAACAATTGATTCCTTTGTTGTGTGCACCTCTAAGTGATTTTTTTCCTTATTCAAGGGGACTTTTATCCTAGCAAGGTCAGGATTCAACTTGCCTTGCCCTTTGTCCCGTACTAGAAAAGTAACTTGGGGAGAAGTTTCCTATTGTTTCTCTGGTTCAATTAACATCTTCTTTGAAGATCTTAGGTTATATTTACGTTGTGTCTGTAACAACATGAACTCTAAAAACTATTTGCAATAATAATTGATATCTTTCTTATCTGTTGCTTCACCATCGTGACTGACCCCTTGGTGAGCCATATTCTCTCATTCTTCTTCAGAGAAAGCAGAATATAAGTCTCCCTGCATCTCCTATGTATCTTACCATTTCTCATCGGGATCTTCTTATAAATATAGAGGATGAGGGATCTGATTCAACTGTTCCTTTCTTTCCCTTGGCAATACCTGTAATGGAGACCTTCTATTCTGTGGGTTATATACCCGATTGTTGCCTTGAGCATTCTTTTTGGAGGGACTCTTGTTCTGAATTTTGAGTTTTACAACCTTATGTGACAAACTCCTGATGATTTTATCCAAATCCTCCAACTTTTTGTCTGGTGATTCTCTGGTTTGACTAGAGGAGGAATCTTCTTCTTTATCGCTTCTATTCCTGGTGGTTTCCCGCTTTCCACTTGACTTCACTGTGGAGGAAAAATTTTCTCCTATTTCCATAGCATCGACCTGGAGTTGATATAAGGTAGGAGATTTCCTTTCTCTTAAGGTGAAACCAATGTCATATTCAAAGGCTCCCAAGTAAACTACCTGAGCAACAACTAGAGGAGGTTATATCTCAGCAGACAAGTTGTTATACTGGTTATTGAATCTCTTATTAAAATCTGAGATATTCTCCTTTGGATTCTTCCTGATGGCTTTCAACTCTGTGAGGAGGCACTCATGATATGTCTTCTCACCCCATTTTTGTGTGAAGGAGGTTTCTATTTCCTCCCAGGTGGTGATGTAGGCATCAGGGAAGCTTTTAAACCATTTTCTAGCTTCTCCGTCAAGGAACTGTACAAAAAGTATTAGGACCACATCCAGTTGTTCTACATTCAGGTTCTCAGCAAAAGCACAAAAGACTTGAATGTGTCTCTAAGCAAAATTATCATCTTCCCCATTAAACCTATGCAAAATCTTCAAGTAGTCCTGGGGCATAGCACTTAAGGGCTGAGGTAAGTCAAGAGGTGCATACTTGTTTAGTAAAAATTCTTGAAGAGCCATCTGGATTGGTGGAGAAGGATTAAAATTTGCTTGAGGAACTAAGGTCAATATCACAGGGGTTGAAGGAGAAGGTGGGTATGTCAGGGTCTTAGGAGAAAGTCCTAAATTATGAGCAACAGTGGGATGAGAACTGGAGGAGGAAGTGACAAAGGCTGGTGAGATGGTAGTAGAGGAAGGGGGATTTTTCTCTCTCCAGACTTTTCTGAAAATTATTTTTTCAAGGTCAGAAACAAATGGGACTTTCTGTTGTGAGGTGTCTAAGTGAGTATGAACCTTATAAAAGCCAGGGTGATGAATGATAATGAGTGGGGTGTTGATACTCCAAGGTGATGTGAATGAAATCATAACAAACTTCGCTCACCTACATGAAGGGTGCTCAATTTGTCGTATCCCAGGGGAAAAATCCTTCAATATGTTCCCTGGAAATGGCACCAGAAGATGTTGTCACTACCAAAGATAGCCTTGGATTTCTTAGAAGACCAGTGCCTGGGTAGATGTAAATCGATGTGCCTCAAATGATTCTCGAGGAGGAGGAGACACAACCACATTCTATACATAGATATCAGAGAGATGGTTCTTTCATTCAAAGATACAAGCCGTATGTTTCAAAATTTCTACACACACATAGTTCCCAGAAATATAACAGAAATAGTGAAGGTCAAGCACTTCAAAGACTTATAGTTTAATTAACTTTATAAGATAAATGACAGGAGACAAATAAAATGGACAACTCAAGATATAGATCTTAGAGTACTAAGAATTCTATATATAAAATACAGAGCATAAAACCATAAGATCTACTCTAACTATTTGATTGATAGGAAGATGTAATGGATAGAGAATAAATGAATGATATGCTTCACGCAATACAGTTTTGGAAATATAATTTTAACCCCTCACACAGGCATATGCATTAACACGTTAACGCAGATGAATCTGTAGACAAGTCTAAAATATCAGAGTATCTATTATCGCATGAATTCAAAGAGGGAAACATACAAGGTGAATGAAACGGATTAATAGCTTGTAATACATAAAAGGAGGAATCACCACTATTCTTGTAATATTCTTCAAGATTCATGTGACTAAGTGATATAGTTTTCACAAAAAATATCCGACTTTCTTTCATATTTTAGAGCCCTTTTTCAGTTCTACGACCCCCTATTTATAAGAAGAGGGGGTGCTTTCAATCATGGTGACGAGCCTCATCATTGGGTAACTACATGGACCTTAATCCACCTCCTAGATTAGTAAAAACAAATCTTCTCACAATTTATTACATATTTTGATGGTATTTTGTTTAATGAGATGAGTCAAAGTGAGATATTATGCCTAGTGGACTAATGTGCATTGCTTGCAGGTTTGTGAGAGAAAATCATGGAATTTTGGCTAATTACGGGCTAAAACTCGAATGAGACAAGGAGGAGATATTGTAGGAGATAGATCCTCCTCAATTACTCCTCCCTCATTCGAATATTCCTCCATCAATCACACTAGCTTGGAGTACAAACACCCAAGTCATGGAGATCAAAAGGCAGCTGAGCAAGTGACAGTTAAAGAGCTAGTTTATCTCGAGTTTTGGAGCTGAGCCTCCCTAGATTTAAGGAATTTGTTGGAGACTTCAATTGTATAAATAGAGAGTCCTAGAGCCTCATAAGGACTCGACCTTTTGCTGGTAAAAACACTAGTCATTTTCAAGTTCGAGACTTGTGGAAGACATTGTTATGTAATTATCGGTTTTGACAACAAGAATGCGAATTTCCTTAATCTAGCACTGAGTTAACTCAGAGGGATGAAACTCTTGGGTTAGGGCCCAACCCTAGAAGAAAAGGATCCTCTTATTGTATTTTTATGCTTCGATTGATTTCATAGATTAATGGTTTAATTATCTTTAGAATTATTTCATTGCAAGTAGTGTAGATTTGATTAGTTTTCTTATTAGCTTACTTCCATTTTTGCTTTACTTTAGTAGTAGTTTAGAAGAGAGAAAGGCACATCAAAAAGCTTTCAATAGGTGGTTTTGGCCTCACTCCTTCTTTTAGGGATAATGGTTTGAGGAAAGAACTCCTATGCAACCCCAAAAAGACAGAATTCTACTTTCTCATGGAATTTAGGGTTTTCTGTGCTTAGACCAACATTTGATTAATTTGCAAGAGAAGGATCTACTTATCATCACTTCTATCTTCGTTATTACATTATATCTCATCAATGTTTCATCTTATTCTACAAATGTTTCCTCATGCATGAAGTAGACAACTAGTTCATGAAATTCTATTTTCCTTAGATAATTGAAATTCTTCTTGTTTGCATGATTTTTGGGTAAATGTCAATGTTTGATGTAGTGAAGGTGTTTCAGAAGTACAAAAAGATTTCATAGTTATAAACCTCATTCCAGCTTCATCCATCCATGGTCGTCACATTATTTCACTAAAACCCTCACAAATTTCATCATTTCACAAGGAAACTTCTCCAAGCTTGTTGAGCAAATCCAGCCATCTCCCAACTTTGGTTTTGAGTTTTGAAGTGGTCCTAGGAACTCCCTTGCCTCATTCCATCCACCAACTACCTTCCCTATTCCTTCCATCACCTTCAACGCCCATCTTTTTGCTCTTGGTTGTATCCTGTAGAAATACGAGGGATCCTATAGGTTTTCAAGACATCCTATAGAACACATTATGTTAGGCCCCTATACTACTAGTGTAATCCCTTATTGTTATTAGTAAAACCCACTTATTATATTGATGTACCCATGTAGTGCCCATATTGTTACTATTGTGCCCCATAGAAGCCCACTATTGTTATTATTGTGCCCTTACATTATTATTGTTATGTAGGCTCTGATTATGTTATGACCCCTTAGACTCCTATATATAGAGAGGAGGTGTTTTCATTTGAATCATCCAAGAATTGTTCATTTATGTAATGTAAAGGAGGTTGCCCCCTCGAAGAGGCTGAATTCTAAGGCATTGATCTATCTTTTCTCTCTTTTCTTGAGCTGGTTTCATAACACATTAGGACATCCTGAAGGTTTACCTGTAGTGTCTTCTTTTGAGGCAGAATTGAGGGAAAAAACCTCTAGAAAGATAGAAAAGGGCCCCTACTTGTCTCCCAATCCTTCTGTCAATTCACCATCATGGCTCTAAGCCACTTGCCAGATCACCAAAAGAGATTATCTTTCACACTCTCATATATAAAAAAAGACAAAAAGAAAAACATATTTATTTTATTCATTTACATGCACAACAGTAGAAGGTTTGATGGTTTGAATTTGCATGCTTAGGATAGTAGGATTGCATACATGTTAACTTAGCATTCTTTTGAAGCAAAGCCTCTTAGCATTTAGTTAGGAAATGGTGTGTTTTAGCATTTGATTTCAGTCTTTTTCCTTACTGCAGTAGATAAGATTTCTTTTAGGGTAGATTTCTCTTTCCCTCATTGGTAATCAAGCTTCTTCTGAATCCATAGAAGTCTGGTTTGAAAAACCTTAGTGATCTATCACCAGCTTAGCAGTGACAAAGAGCAGACACATCACATTTACTTGTGTATACAACACTGTCACCTCCAAGTTTGTATGAACCCCGGGTTGATAAACTAAAGTTGGTAGCCCTAGGAGTTGCAGCATTCTTGCTGCATTACTGGTGCTCATCACTTTTTGGCGCCATTGGCATGGAGGTGTCTGAGTAATATGTGATTACTTCTTTCTTTCTTCCATTTCTTATCTCTGATATTCTTCTATTAGCTTCATTTCTACAAAAGTAATTTAGATGGTTTTCTTTTGCATTCTGCATTCTTTGCTTTCCTTTCCATTCTGCAAGTAAGATTTCATTCAAGCAATTAGTTTTCATTCAATCTTCAATTTCAATTTTGCAATTATTTTCAAATCTTGAAAAAAAACACAAAATAAAACAAAAACACTTTTTTCATGCCTCGTAGGAATAAGGATAACTTAGGGAAATTTTTGCCAAATACCCCCACCGCTTCAAACAACCAACCTTCCCTCTTCTTCAGTGGTTGTGAATTGGAGGAACCCTTAAGTGAAAAACCAAAGATATTTGAAGAACCTACATGGGGAGAAAAAGAAGAAGAGTTCATTCCAACTGAACCAATGGCTAAAAATAGAAATGACAGAGGAAATAGAGAAAGAATTACGGGTGCCTTTCCCATCAGAGAAACTAATGGGACACCAATATGAAGAATATAAGCCCCTCTTCTCTTCTTCATTTCCATGCCCTAACCTCAGAATATTCAGATACTTTCTTGTTTGAGTTTATTGTTATATGCAGAACCTATGATTACATCAATGATGAGCAGAAGTTGAAACTATTCTCATCCACTCTCAAGGATACATATTTGCGCTAATTCATCGGTTTACCTGGGGATAGCATCACAACTTGGTATCAAATGTAGAAATCCTTCAACAACAAGTATCGAGGCTATTGTAGGTCTAAAGCCACTAAAGAGGAAATTTTTAGGATGACCTTAGGGCATGATTAATCCCTAGAGGATTATAAAGAAAGATTCTAGCTTAGCTGCAAAAGGGCCTGGTGCACACTTGACCCTGAGTCACTAAAGCTAGTCCACTTAGAGGGGTAAGGGAAGATCTTCTGGATACCCTAAAATTTCTAGCAGGGGGGGACATCTACCAGCTACCCTACTAGGATATCAAGACTATCTTTAGAAGCCATTCTAGGGCAGCTAGGAAAAAGGGTAGGGGTAGTTAACCTATGGTTAGTCCATCCTCTCCAAATACATCCATCAAGGGTGAAACTGGAAACACGCTGGAAGATTTCAAGAGTGATATGTTGCAAACCCTTACCCTACAAATGGATACTATATGCATTAAGAGAAAACATGAGGAAGCAAAGAGAGCTTTAGCCATTTTCTTCCCTAGATGCACGAGGAGGCACCCTAGGAATGAATGTTCATTAAACCTGATTGAAGTCTACTCAACCTGTGAATAAAACCACGCCACAGAAAAGTTCCCTTCTCTACCTCAACTGAAAGTTTTATATCAGGGAGTTGAAGGGGTGACTGAAAAACTCTGCAACATAAATAAAAGGAGACCTCATGGGCCTCGGCCATACGAGCAAGGAATGCGGGGGTCATCCCATGCATATTACAACCCCAACCAGACCACATCCAGTCCCTCTTGGGCCCCCCCTGATCATCCTTCATGGTATACACCTCCTCCTTGGTGCTTTGCACCTCAGTATCATTCCCAACCGACTAGCCAATCATTTCAGCCATATGCTCTGCCACAACCTCAATAGAATGCACCACCCCAGGGATGGAGGCCCCCATACAATAATGATCCTGCTTTATTGCCTTCACCACCTACTCAACCACATCTTTTACACCTTGCTCCACCTAAACAACCCCAGATCCCTACCCAGCCAAATCCGAACCCGAACAATACACAGACACAAGTATACAATGCAGAGACATCCTATCCTACTTACGCTATGGAGATTCAAGAAATCAACCTGAGATCTAGGAGAGTACTCTAAGACAACCAAACTCTACCTCCACCTAGGGATAGTGAGGAAGAAAGAGAGGAAAGCATGCCTAATGTAATTCCACCACCCTTTCCTGAGAGATTAACCCAACCACTCCAACCTACCCCAAAAGAAACTGAACTTCTGGGTGAATTGAAAAATCTATGTGTCAAAATTCCACTTCTCTAAGCCATAAAGGATGTACCTATTTACAACAAGTTGATTAAGGATAAGTTCTTCAAACATCGAGGAGGTGAAAAAGAGATGCCCCTACCATTAATGTCATTGGACAGTTGTCCGACTTAATGTTAGGGCAAGTAATTTGTCCAAAGTATTTGGACCCTGGAAGCCCTGTAGTAGATGTGCACATCAATGGCACCATTGTCCCACAAAATTTGATTAATCTTGGGACTGCCATTAATGTGATGACTAAGGACACCATGCTCAAACTCAATCTCTAGGGTTCACTTAGAAAGACCACAACAGTCTTGCAACTTGCAGATTGTTCCGTAGTGACCCCTGAGGGGATTGTGGAGGATGTGATGGTCTCCATTAACTCTTGGTATTACCCTGGAGATTTCATTTTTCTCTAGCCTAAGGCCAAGCTTACTGGTTACCCTTTCATCCTTGGGAGCCCTGGTTAGCCATTGTCGATGCCTACATCAATTGCAGGGCTAGAAATATGACTATCAAAAATGGGCATATGTCCAAGCAGTTAGTCCTATACCCTCCTACCCAGCCATATCTAGAACATGACTTACCTTTATGGCTAGAGGAGGAGGAATAAGATGAAGTTTATTCAACCCAACTCTATACCTTAGAGATAGCCATGGGAGGAGGACAACCCGATGAAGATGATTTGATTGAACACATACTCCAAAGTCCAACTCCCAGTACATTGTCCTTAGAGGAATTAGTAAAGGAAACCCAAAAAAACCATCATATTGATCTATGCTTAGCTGATTCAAACCCTACCCCTGTCAAAAACATAGAATTCGGCCCTAAGAGAACTTTGAAAATCAACCCATCTCTTTCTGTACAACAAGAAGAAAAGTTGTGCAACATGCTAAAGGAACATTTTGATGCCTTTCCTTGGACTTACAAAGAAATGAAGGGAGTGCACCCCTCGATGTGTACTCACCAAATTTATATCAAAGAAGGTTGCAAACCATTCTTACAACCCCAAAGGAGAATGAATCCAGCTCTCAAGGATATAGTCAAAGAAGAACTGTAAAAGATGCTAGAGGTAGCATTCATTTACCCTATCTCAGACAGTGAGTGGGTCTCTCCTTTGGTGTTGGTTCCAAAGAAAAATGGGAAGTGGAGGATTTGGGTCAATTACAAAGAGTTAAACAAAGCCACAAAGAAGGACCATTTCCCTCTACCTTTCATCGACCAAGTGCTAGATGGCCTAGCAGGGAAATTTTTTATCTTTCTTAGAAGGGTTCAGCAGGTACAATCAAATCCATATGAGCTCAGAAGACCAAGATAAAACCACCTTCACTTTTCCTTGGCGTACTTTCACCTATAGGGTCCTTCCTTTTGGCCTATTCAATGCCCCTGCCACTTTCCAGAGAGAAGTACTAAGTATCTTTTCCAAGCTAATCCATGATGCAGTAGAGATTTATATGGATGATTTTACACCCTATGGGTGTGATTTCTAGGAGGCTCTGTCCAACTTAGGTAAGGTGTTGAACAAATGCATTGAAATGAACCTGTCCCTTAGCCCTGAAAAATGTGAGTTCTTGATGATTGCAAGGATTGTGATAGGTCATTCAATATTCCATCAAGGACTGCAGGTGAACCTAAATAAAATAGCCATCATCCAAAGGGTTCCACCTCTACAAAAACAGAGGGATGCTAGAAGTTTTCTAGGCTTAGATGGATACTATCAGAGGTTTATAAAATACGTCATCAAGTTAGCTTCTCCTTTATTTGGGTTGTTGGCCAAAGACTCTGAGTTTCTATGGACAAAAAACTGTTAAGAGGCCCTAGACACCCTGAAGGACAAGTTGACCACTGCATCTATTCTCTGAAGCCCAAATTGGTCCCTTCCTTTTCATATACATGTTGATGCCTCACACAAAGCCATAGGAGAAGCTCTAGGATAGATAGATGACAAATTGCCTTATGCCATTTACTTTGTCAGTAAGAATCTGTCAAAGGTAGAACCGAAGTACACAGTGACTGAAAAGGAGCTCTCGGCTGTTGTGCATTCATTAAACAAATTTAGGCATTACATTACATGTTATCAAACATTTGTACATACTGACCATGTTGCAATTAAATATTTAATGAATAAACCTGATGTGAGTGCCCAGATTATTAAATGGATACTTTTACTACGACAGTTTGATCTAACTATTGTTAATAAGCCTGGCAAGGAAAATAGTGTTGCAGATTTTTTGTCTAGATTAACTTTATCTGTAGCGGAGGAAGGAATGGTTGGTGATCAGTTACTTGACGAACACTTATTCACCATTTTAGTTCTCTCTCCATGGTTTACTGACATAGCAAACTACTTGGTGTCTACACAGTTCCCACCAAATTTGTCCTCCAAAGAGAAAAGCAAGATTGTGAGGAAGAGCACCCCATTCACTTGGATTGGGGGCAACCTCTTCAAACTAGGCCCAGGTCAAATTCTGAGAATATGTGTCAGGGAGGAGGAAGTCTTTAACATCCTTCTGACCTATCATGATGGGCCTTATGGAGGTCACTTTTCAGCAAAGAGGATAGCATTCAAGGTGTTACAAGCTGGTTATTATTGGCCCACTCTTCATCAGGATGTGAGAAAGTATACTAGTCAGTGTGGTCGGTGCCAAAGGATTGGAAAGCCTACTCCAAGGGATGAAATGCCTCTACAACCTCAAGTGAATTTCGAGCCATTTGACAAGTGGGGCATGGATTTCATTGGACCTATTGACCCTCCTTCCAAGCAAAAGTAGTACATCATTGTGTGCACTGACTATTTGACCAAGTGGGCTGAAACCAAGGCAATCAACATAGCAACAGAGGAGAAAGTGGTTGAGTTCTTAAGGGAAAATGTATTTTACAAGTTTGGGTATCCTAGAGAATTGGTCATTGATCAAGGTAGCTAGTTTACATCCAACATGATTGAAGACTTGTTAAGCTAGCCCAAGATCAAGCATAGAACCTCCACTCCCTATCACCCACAAGCTAATGGAAAAGTGGAGGTGACGAACAAAGTGTTGGAGGGAAATCTGACCAAAGTGGTTAGTAGTAGCAGAAAAGATTGGGCAGATATTTTTGGATCAGAAACCGGAGAACCCACAGTATAAACATCTTTTTGCCAACGTTTCAAATCCCAACTGGGATCCATCATCAGGACTTTTAAGAATGATGATACAAGAAGAGCTTGCTATAGGGAATAAATACTATTAGGGTTTAAAATTATTAGGAACAACATATTGTCGGCAGATAGATTAGTTGAGGCCACCTGAGCCTACAATACTACCTGGAAGACCACCACTGGATTCACACCCTATGAGTTGGTCTATGGGAAGAAGGCGCAACTATCCATTGAATTTTAGTACAATACATTGAGGATGGTAGCCCAACTAGATCTAGATCTCAACAATGCACAAAAAGAGAGATTGCTCCAGTGGAATGGGTTAGATGAATTCAGAAAGAGGTGACTCAAATTCAGAGGAATATCTGGCATGACAAGAACATCAAGGACAAGAAATTTCAAGAAGGTGATTGGGCTTTGTTATATGATTCTAGATATAAATACTTTAAAGGCAAGTTAAGGACTAGATGGTTAGGGGTTTATGTCATAGAGAAATGTCATGATAATGGTTCAATATAGGTTAGAACCATATATGCAGAGGCTATTCCTTTACTTGTTAATGGACACAGATTGAAGGTTTACAAGAAGCCATTGTCAAAGAAAAAGTTCAACGATGATTTCAGCAAAACAGTGATGGTGGTGGTGCAAGTCTCAGCTACTACCTCATCAAGTCATTGAAAAATTAAAAAAAAGGGATAAATATAAGGAGACTCGGGTGAGAACCTCCATGAGGCACATGAGTCCTACTGTTGTGTTGAAAACCTCTTGAGGCGGCCCAATGGTGTCAAAAAAAAGAAGAAGAGAGAAATAAGAAGATCTTTAGGTGAAAACCTCTTTTGAGGCACCCAGGGAAAGAAGCTAGGATGAAAAGCTCTTATAGGTAGACTACTTTCTTTCAAAAAGAAAAAGAAAAATAATAATAATTAAAAAAAAAAAAAGAGAGAAGAGAAAACTTTGAAAATATTGTTTGCAAGTCAGCAGGAGGAGGATCAGAGCAAGAAGAGAGAATCAAAAGGGACCTATCCAGCTCATGTTTTTATTTCTCCTTTCATTATCCTTCATAATTCCAGCATTCCCTCCATTTTTCGACTCATTTACCTCAGTTTGCAAGGGTTCTGTGTTTTCCACAGGATTCCCTGTAAACCTACAGGATTCCTTGAAAACCTACAGGATCATCCTATAGGTTTTACAGTGGCTTGGGAATCCTAAAGGAAGTAACGCTAGAGCAAGGGGATGACCAGCCCATGTCAAAAAAAAAATCCTGCTTCACCTTCTCATCACCATACCTCTCTTCGCCATGATCACCCCTGCATTCATCAAAAAAGTCAGTTTTAAAAAATTACAGTTTTCAAAGAAAAAACATAAGGAAAAGAGGATGAAGACAAAGAGTAAGGTGACAACACCTAAAGGTTATTTTCCTCATTCACAAATCCCTAGACCCCCTCTCTGCCCATGCCAACCATCATCATGCTCCAACAATGGAAAATGATTAAACATTTTGAGGGAGAAGCACCTACACTACATCCTGTAGGAAATCCTATAGCAGCCTATCCCACAAAACAAAAATCATGGGTTGAAGTCAGCTTCAAGCATGGAGATCCAAAAGTAAAAGAAGCTCCTCCAGAGCCTAACAACTGCATCAGGATCATCAACATTACCATCCAAGTACCTGCACATCAAATAAAATCATCATAGGACAATAAAAAAGAAGGAGAAAAGCACATTCAACAAACACACAACAAAGACTTCATTCTTCAACAAACAACATCAAGGCATCATTACCACGGGTAAGTATCTCTCTTCCACTCTCTCATTAGTATAATATGATCAAACATGTAAAATTTGTGAAAGAGTTGTTTTATAAGAAAAAGGTGGCCAGTTAACTTGGCCACCTTCGCTCAAACAATGAGGAGAAGACAATTAGTCCTTACACATGTGGCAGAAGTCAAGTCAAGGAAAAGAAGATATGAGGTCGAAAGTAGTTAAGCTATGGATGCCCGAAGTGGAAGTTGATTACGAGGTGAGGAGAATGATGATGTGGTAGTGGGACCAACGGTCCAGAACTGTATACTCGTACCTCAGCTACCAGCACAACACCCCACTCAAATCACCAATATGAGGAAATAAATGTTGATCCCCATGCATAGAAGAATTCACATTCTTGAGGCTACACACTAGCATAGTCACTCTCAGCCCTCAAGATGTCTACAGGAAAGGCAGAATTCGTTTTTTTCTATGCAAGACCACCTAGAGGATATCCTACAAGATATTGTCCATCACCTAGAGGATTGGCAGTGAGCAGGTTTAAAAGGGAAAAACAAGGGTTGGCTTCATCAAGAAGTGATAAGGAGGTAGGCTCTATATTTCCCCACATTTTTCCAAGTGAAAAGAATATAAAAAAGAAACCTTCTAGTTTGTTGAAAATGATTGTAGCATAAGGGAATTGCATATAAAGAATTTTCATTTAAATTTCCTCATTCATTAAAATTTGAATCAAACATATACACCCCTCCATCCATTAGAGAAAATAACTGGAGGATTTAATAAAAGGGAACCCATCAACACAGTGAGGATTCATCAGCACCCTCCTGTGCTAGGGATATTCACAAGGCATAATTGAATGGGTTTCTTTGAGAAATTGAGGGGGTATGATAATGAAGTAGCCAGATATTTTTCTCTCTCCCTCATTCCACTGGCTAGGACCCATGCCACTGTTGTGGTGAAAGGCCTCTCTATAGAAATCACCCCTGAAATCATAGGCATAATCACCACCCTTCATTTAGGAGTACCTTAGAGAAAGGAGGATAAGGGAAATAGCCAAACTACAAAGAAGAAATTCTTTTTAGAAGGAGAGGAGGCCATGGAAGTCAAAAATGGGGTGAGAAGAGCAAACCTACCATATCCTTGGAATGAAATTAGCTACCACCTTCTAAAATATATATCATGTGAAGGTAGGTACAGTGTGGTATATGGATACCACTTTAGGCTTCTCTAAGAGTTGAGGTTTGGAGCAGATACACCACCTCAAAACAGACTTAGTATACCCCACTTCCTTCTTCAATCACTAATAGATATGAGAATTAAGGTGCATGAAGGGAACCATCAATAGCTAGCCCATCATGGGTTAATTAGACTTATCATAGAATATGACCTCCAAAGCCTCAAAATCCCTATCACATTGGCAAATTTCAAAGACATGCAGACAGAGGAAGATATAAAATCCTTTGAATATGACAAGAGCCCCACCACCAATGAAACGGATGAAGAAGAAACAAAGAAGTATGAAGAAGAAATTGAAAAGGAGGAGGAAGAAACAAAGATGGATGAAGAGGAAATAGATGAGGAAGAAGAGGAAGAAAAAGAGAAGGAAAGTGGTGAAGAGACAGAAGAGGATGCAAATGAAGAAACTGAAGAACAAAGTGAGGAACTAGAGAGAGAAGAAGAGGAGAGAGACAAAAGTGAAAAGGAAAATGGAAAAGGGGAGGCAGAAGGCAAGGAGGAAGCACCGAGGGTATCTCCAGAACCCACTGAGAAAGAGGCAGCAACTGCCCTCACTTCCCTTAGTACCCCTATCAAACAAAAAAAGGAAAAGACAAAGACAAACTCCATTATACTTTAGGACAATAAAAAGTACAAGAATAAGGAACGGAAAACCTCAAACTCCCACCAAGGTTCCTATTGTCATTGAAGACTCCCCAAAACAGCAAGAAAAGATAGCTCCTCTTATGAAAACTCAAGTAGAAGGATCATCAAGAAAAGCCTCCCCCAAGTCTCCTATCACTTATGTTAGAAGGCCTTTGACTAGATCTACCTCATCCAAAGGAAAAGGCATCCTATAGGATACACAGAAGGACCTACAGGAAGCAGAGGCAATCCTATAGGTAACTCTGCTAAACCTACAGGAAATTCAGAAATTGGACAAAGAAGGGAGTGTGTAGCAAGAAACAAAGAAAGAGGATCCAAAGCTAAGGGAACCTAGTCCTCAACCTAACCTTGACTCCTACTATAGGTTTATTAAAGGGGGTAGGGTCATTCCATAGAAATTTTCCATCCCCTTTATATTTGAGCTTGAGAAAGAAAGGGAAAGAACACATAGATGGATGCAGATTGCCAAATGAAAAGGAGTGGAGGACATAGGTCACATGGAGGAAAAAGTTAAAGAGATGGGAAGAGAACTGAGCAGCCTGAGGGATAGAGAGGAAATGATGAAAGCTTAGTTGGAGGCAGAAAATGCCTGGTTAAGGGGATAGCTACAAGAAAGAGAGAGTCAATTGGTATCCTCGCCAGTCTATCCTTAGAGGCAATCCAGTGCAAGATGCCAGCTAAGTCCTATGAATTATACTTTAAGGAATAGTGGATGCAGTTCCAAATCAAGACCCTAGCACAGAGAGGAAAAATTCAATTCCAGGATTATAGACAATTCATTGATCTTTGTGATCAAAGAAAATTGGAGGATAGGGCTAAATTGTCTCATTTCTACCTACATAATTTATCCTTGACAAATCTGAATGTATGGGACTTACAATTGATGGCTTTGGCATCATGGATGAACCATGAGGAAGCAAGGGCTACAGAAATGAAGAAAATAATGGCAAGGTAATAAATAGAACCTCTCATGATAATAGTTGAGTAGTCAAAACTAATGCTTGTCATCAACACACATAACTTGATTGCAAATGACCCTCAACTTGCACACAGGTACCTTGCTGCCCAAGAGCAAGCAATTACACACTTTGAGGATATGTTCAAGATGTTAGAAGATGACAACATGAAAGCTAGCCAAAGGAGATGGAATACTTTGCCCTACAGTTTGAAAATCAGAGAGTACCATTCTCCTCAAAGAATGAGAGAAGCACTGAAAAGGACACTCATGCACATGAAATCTCTCCAAAGACTCAAATTCAATTGGATTGGCTTGAGACTCAGTCAACCACTGCACTTAGGAATGTTGGAAGGAAGGAAGGAAGAGGAAGAAAGAAAGTAGTGGGAGGAGATAGAAAGGAAGGTAGGATTCTATGCACAAGAAGAGGAAACTACAATAGAAGCATGGGATGTCAGGGAGACCACTAGAGAAATGAAAGACATGGATATTGATTGAGTTGCTCAGAGGATGAGAAACACTTTCAGTAGGGGGGTGATGATGAGCCTCATCACTAGATAACTATATGGACCTTAATCCACCTCCTAGCTTAGTCAAAACAACTCTTCTCACAATTTATTACATATTTTAATTGTATTTTGTTTAATGAGATGAGTCAAAGTGAGATATTATGCCTAGTGGACTAATTGCATTGGTTGCAAGTTTGTGAGATAAAATCATGGAATTTTAGCTAATTAAGGGCTAAAACTCAAATGAGACAAGGAGGAGAGATTATAGAAGGTAGATCCTCCTCCATTACTCCTCCCTCATTCAAATATTCCTCCATCAATCACACTAGCTTGGAGTACAAACACCCAAGTCATGGAGATCAAAAGACAACTGAGCAAGTGACAGTTAAACAACTAGTTTATCTCGAGTTTGGGATCAGAGCCTCCCTAGATTTAAGGAATTTGTTGGAGACTTCAATTGTATAAATAGTGAGGCCTAGAGCCTCATTAGGACTCGAACTTTTGTTGTAAAAACACTAGTCATTTTTTAGTTCGAGACTTGTGGAAGACATTGTTATGTAATTATTGGTTTTGATAACGAGAATGAGAATTTCCTTGATCCAGCACTGAGTTAACTCAGAGGGATGAAACTCTTGGGTTAGGGCCCAACCCTAGTAGAAAAGGATCCTCTTATTGTATTTTTATGCTTTGATTGATTTCATAGATTAATGGTTTAATTATCTTTAGAATTATTTCATTGCAAGTACTGTAGATTTTATTAGTTTGCTTATTAGCTTACTTACATTTTTGCTTTAATTTAGCAGTAGTTTAGAAGAGAGAAAGGCACATCAAAAAGCTTTCAATAGGTGGTTTTGGCCTCACTCCTTCTTTTAGGGATAATGGTTTGAGGAAAGAACTCCTATGCAACCCCAAAAAGACAGAATTCTACTTTCTCATGGAATTTAGGGTTTTCTGTGCTTAGACCAACATTTGATTAATTTGCAAGAGCAGGATCTAGTTATCATCACTTATATCTTCATTATTACATTATATCTCATCAATGTTTCATCTTATTCTACAAATGTTTCCTCCTGCATGAAGTAGACAACTAGTTCATGAAATTCTATTTTCCTTAGATAATTGAAATTCCTCTTGTTTGCATGATTTTTGGGTAAATGTCAATGTTTGATGCAGTGAAGGTGTTTCAGAAGTACAAAGAGATTTCATAGTTATAAACCTCATTCCAGCTTCATCCATCCATGGTCCTCACATTATTTCACTAAAACCCTCACAAATTTCATCATTCCACAAGGAAACTTCTCCAAGCTTGTTGAGCAAATCCAGCCATCTCCCAACTTTGGTTTTGAGTTTTGAAGTGGTCCTAGGCACTCCCTTGCCTCATTCCATCCACCAAACACTTTCCCTAAGCCTTTCATCACCTTCAAAAACCATCCTTTTTCTCTCGGCTGTATCTTGTAGAAATACAAGGGATCCTGTAGGTTTTCAGGACATCCTGTAGGTTTACCTGTAGTGGTGTGTTTTGAGGTAGAATTGAGGAGAAAACCTCTAGGAAGCTAGCAAAGGGTCCCTACTTGTCTCCCAAGCCTTCTGACCATTCACCATCATCTCTAAGCCACGTGCCAAATCACTAAAAGAGATTAGCTTTCACACTCATATAAAAATTAAAAAAAAAGGACAAAAAGAAAAACAGATTTATTTTATTCATTTAAATGCACAGTAGTAGAAGGTTTGATGGTTTGAATTTGCATTCTTAGGATAGTAGGATTGCATACATGTTAGCTTAGAATTTGTTTGAAGCAAAGCCTCTTAGCAGTTAGTTATGAAATGGTGTGTTTTAGTATTTGATTTCAACCTTTTTCCTTCCTGCAGTAAACAAGATTTCTTTTAGAGTAGATTTCTCTTTCTCTCATTGGTAATCAAGCTTCTTCCGAATCCATAGAAGTCTAGTTAGAAAACTCTTAGTGGTCTATTTCCATTTTAGAAGTCATGAAGAGGAGACCCATCACATTTACTTATGTATACAACACTATCACCTTCAAGTTTGTATGAACCCCAGGTTGATAAAGTAAAGTTGGTAGCCCCAGGAGTTGCAACATTCATGCTGCAATACTAGTGCTCATCACATGGTTTCATACATAAAATCCTGGGTCGCGTTTTCAGCTATCAAGTCAACTTTCTCTCTTAGTGAGGGGATGTTTTGTATCCAAAAACATTAAGAATAATAATAATGGCCTCACAGAGGAAGGCACATCAAAGAATCGCGGAACAGGTGAGACATTAATGAAAAATCCCAGCGCCCCCTCCCTATATTCACTTCTGTTTCATGGCTACATTTATTTAAGGAGATATGCTCCTGAGCTACTCAGCTAACTCTCATCATTATGTCTTTAAGACCTTCGACACAGCCTTGAGAATGGGTTACGAGGAGACACTTTTGGGGGGTGCCCATACTTGGTTTTAAATGCTCCCTCTCCTTATTCACTACTACAGCCACCTCTAGGACCGACTCTATCACTTCAGCCTTAAATGTTCTACTAAATCCCTCGGTGTTATTATTTGCCTGGTCTCAAAGGCTTGATCTCCTATATCTTCCTTTGCATCTGCTTTCAGCGCCAACCTCGCCGATTTCTGCCATAAAAACCTTCTGAGCATAGTTGACACCCTGATCTGGACTGGGGGTGCGTTCTCAGTTTAATGATAGAAGTCTCAATGGGCACAAGCATTCACCTCTTCATATAGGCGAAAGGGCACATGCTTATACCTCTAGAACGGGGGAATGGGCACCTTTGGATTTCCCCCTTAGCCTCTCTTTATTATAGCCCCTTTATTGAAATTCCTTATATGACTAGGGCTGGAACCAGAGGTGCTATGCAATAAGCCTCCTAGGTCCTGATTGTGATTGTTTCTCCATACTTAGCCATTTTCCTCAATCAGCTCAGCTTTTCCGAATAAATATTCTACAGGCTCTAACTTTTGATCCAGGAACCCTTTTTTGGACTTCTATATACCATCGGAAAGCTTTTTCTGAGCATTATGAAATGGAGAAGATCTTATCAATCTTTGATAAATTTTGTGGCTCAGGAAATGTCTTCAAATTCACTGTTCTCATGCATCCTAGACCACTGATCATTTGCAAAGTAGTGAGTGAGCAGTAAATGGAAACATTCACTCCATATGGGGAGAGTGCCTTGCCAACAAGGTACTGAGAACCTGCACACTGTGAACTACTCCTTTCGGCATGGAGTCACTTCTCAATCAAAATATAACTTTCACAAAAGCACGAATTTTTACAATAAAAGAAAATTCAAATGGAAATTGCAATAAACACACCCGATATTTACAATGAGTGTAAGACAAATAATTCTTAATTTTGAAAATATAACTTGAGGAACTGATGATTCACTGGTAGTTCCAACAATTCACCATCCAATTTTTGAAGTAGAAATGTGTTGTTCCCTCTTTCTTCTGCAATCCGGAAGTGGCCAAACCACAGTGAATCAAATTTTCCATGTTTTTCTTTGTCCTCCCATCGGACATCCAACTTGAGAAATAAATCTCGTGGTTGAAGAGGTTTGTCCTTGGTCTTCTTGTCAAACAAATATTTCACTTTTTGTTGATAATTGGATAGTTTGGCCTCCACCTATCCTCTTTTCTCCTGAAGCTCAACCAACTGATTAATCCTCCTTATCAAGGGACTTGGCTTCTCTTCAGCTTCTTGTAACAACCTTGCTACTGGCATTACTAGTTGAATTGGGAAGACAACATCTTTTCCATACACTAACTCAAAAGTTGATTTCCCAATGGATCTTTTAGGCGTTACTCGGTTGGCCCATAGAGAAAACTTCAATTAAGAATCCCATTTCCTTTGTTTTTCAGCGATAGCCTCCTTCAGCACCCTCACCACAGCTTTTTTTGAGGGCTCATCCAAACCATTGCCTTGAGGGTAGTATGTAGTTGGGTGCCTAATAATGATATTGTATTTATGTCACAAGCTAGTGAACTTGGAATATTTGAATACTTGAGCATTATTAGTGATGATTTTGAAAGGGAAACCAAAGCGATACGATATGTTCTCCTCCATGAACTTTATCACCACTGAATCTGTAGCATTTCTATCGGGGATGGCCTCTACCCACTTGGTGAAGTAGTCAGTGGCTGTTAATATCCATTTGTGATGGCCATTGGATGGTGAGTTGATCTCTCCTATGAAGTCCAATCCCCACTATCTAAAAGGCTCCTCCACATGCACATGAATCAAGGGGAGAGAAGAAAACTTTTGTCTTTCAGCAAACACCTGGCATTTCTGGCACCTCCTAACTTTGTTATAGACATCCTGGAATAGCGTAGGCTAGTAAAATCCAGCCTTGAATATTTTGTGTGCCGTGGTCTTCCGGCCGTAATTCCCTCCACATACTCCTTCATGAAACACCCCAATCACCTTATGGGTCTCTCCTTCCACCAAACATAGAAAAAACACCCCCACAAGGTCTTTTCAGTAGAGTAGGCCATTGGATATGGTATATTTATGGGCTTGCAACCTCAGGCTTCGATATCTAGAGGCATCCAGCCCCAATGGGCACCTCAAGAATAAGAGGTAATGAATGATATTCTTGTACCACAGTGATCCCTTGTACTTGTCATAGATTTTCTGCTCAAATGTTTTAATACTATTTTGTTGCTCCTCTAGTCTGTCTTCCTCTATGGTCATATTTATCCCTATTTCTTGGCAGTTGGATTCAGACAAAAACATGGCCAGCCCTTGTCCTTTAATGAGCTTGGTAGGCTTTATTTCCATATCGTATTCCTGTATTTTCGCTATCCACCTACCCCTATTTCCCTCGATGTATCCTTGCACCAAGATGTCCTTAGCTTCCATTTTTGGGACAAACGATGTGATCTTCGATTACAGCACATACGCATGAAATGCCTTCCGATCCTTGACTAGTGCATAAGCTTGTTTCTTAAATATATTATATCTTATTTCATTGTCCCTTAGTACTTGGATAAAGAAGGTGATGGGCTGCTCATGACACATTTTATTTTTCTGTAGTAGCACTGCGGCAATGGTATGTGGAGAGGCGAAAGAAAAAATATAGAATGATGTTGCATAGTCGAGATTGGCTAACACTGGGGCTTTAGCCAAAGCTTCTTTGATTATGCTAAAATAATCATAGGGGACAAGTAGCCAATTAACTTCGTTTCACTTCTTGAGCATGTACGTAATGCCTTTGACAATCTGTGCATAGTTGGGTATAAATCGCCTCAAGAAATTTATTCTCCCCAAGAAGGCTTGGACTTCTTTCTTATTCCTGGGTAGAGGAATGTGGCTGATGGCTTCAACCTATTTAGGATAAATCTTCACACCCTCCTGTGATACTACATGTCCTAGAATCTTCCTCTCACTTAGGGCGAATTGGGATTTCTTAGGATTCAAGGAGAGACCATATCTCCCGCACTTTTCAAAGGTGAGTTCTAAGTGGAGGATCTGTTCCTCCTCAATCTTGGAAAAGATTGTGATGTCATCCAAGTAAACCACCACGAATTTGTCTAGCTCCCCCACGAAATCTATGTCCATGGCTCTCAGAAATGTGGCCCCTGCATCTATCATCCCAAAAGGCATGCAAGGATACATAAACGTTCCCCGCAGGGTGGTGAAAGCGGTCTTTTCGTGATCCTCAGGATGAACAGCCACTTGATTATATCCAGAGAACCTGTCCACCATAGATATTCTAGGTGAACCAACCACCTTCTGCAATATATGATCCATCTTTGGCAGTGGGTAGTTTTCTTTCAAAGAAGCCCTATTTAGGTTCTAGAAATCTACACATAGCCTTATCTCCTCGTTCTTCTTACGAACCAGGACCAGATTCACTACCCACTTAGAGTATCTTAAAGGTACTATAAAATTTGTCTGTAGTAGCTTCCTTATCTCCCTTTCAATGGAGGGGAGTAAGAGTGGATTTATTTTTCTGAGTTTCTACTTGATGGGTTTCACTCCTCTTTTCAAAGGAACCTTATGATATATGATGTTAGTATCAAATGTTTTCAAATCATCACAAGACCAAGAAAAAACATCTTTGTAGGCTTTGAAACTTGATGTAAATACCTTTGTTTATAATGCAAGGGGATTCCTTTTGAAAACTTCATCATTTGAGGCTCCTCCTCTGATCCAATGTTGTAATCTTGTACTTGATCATCCATCTCAGGAATTATTTGTTTAGTGCCTATGTCATCTTTATCGTAAAGCCTTTCTAATGGGACTAGTCAGTGAGGGATATTGTTCCCTTTTAGTTGCAAAATTTTGTGCCCAGCAATTGCATCTTTCCATGAAGTGGCTTCTTGAATGCTTCTTCTTCTTCCTCTTCTTGATCGATGGTGGAGTTGTAAAAATCCCCAACGACCTCTATGAATCATTTCTCTTGTTCATCATCTTCAAACACTTGCTACTGCTTAATGTTATCAGGTACCGAGGGTCTGTACCTAACTTCCACCTCATATCTGAGGAGAGGATTTTGAGGGGGCCTAAAATTACTTGCAGCTGCAGCAAGAGAGTCAGCCATCATGTTTTCTTCCCTGGGTAGAAATTGGATGTTGAAGGCCAGGAAGAAATTATCAATTAAGTCCCACACTTCATTTCAGTACGTCCTCATTCTGGGGTGTTTTTCCTAGAATTGGTTCCTAATTTTCCTTATGACCAGCTCAGAGTCTCCATAAACTGATAGACATTCAATGTTCATATTTTTTGTAGTCTGTAACCCAAGGAGGAGCGCTTCATACTTCTCCATGTTGTTGGTTTCTTTGAACTCCATCTTGGCTGAGAGGGGTATCAAGATGCCTTCAGGAGATACCAACAATACTCCTGCCCCATTTCCCTGTTTTGAATTATCTCCATCAAAATATAATTTCCATACTTTTCTTTCACTTGAATCTTGATGTTCTGGTGGCCATGTTAGGTGGACTGATGTTTCTTCTGTGATATAGCTCTTCATCTTCTTCTAGAAATAGGCAAGATAGGTCACTTTCTTTTCGATAGACTAGGGAGTTATTTGAGCCTTTAGCTGAGGTCACAGTTTTTACAAACCTAGATTCTCTATATAGCCTCCTTTGCTCTCCTCCAATGGTGGTAATGGTGGCATAAGTTAGATCAAATTGATAGAGCCCCTACTTTGGAACCATAAGATCTAGATAGAAGCATGCCAAAACGAAGGGGTATATCTACCACTACTATGTCCATTACCATGCTCTTGTCAGGGACCTCAGCCAGGTTCACCATTAGATTCTTTATCATACCCAAACATTTGACTCTCTTGGAGTCAAAAGAGTAAAAGTCCTTGTAGGGCATGGTGAACTGCAAGCCAAGTTGTTCCATTACTTCCAATGCCATAAGTTTGTGGGAGGCTTCAGAGTCCAACATGCAATTATGTAAAAGAAGATCATGAATTCCCATAATTAATAGAAAGGTGTAGTAGAAGGATCAATTTCTTCTGCATGCGGCCCAAAGACCACCATTAGCCTCTCTTCTTGAAGATATAGAGAATCTTGGGTGGGTGATGAAACTAATGGGAGCATGATTTGAGATACCTGAGCTTTATAGGTAGGGTGCTTCAAAATATCAACCAATGGAACATAAATTTTTACCTTTTCAAGCTCCCTTTGAAGGTTGAATGTAGATTGGGTCTTCTCTACACCTCCTGGCTCAGTTTTCTCTTCACTACCACCAGTGTTTTTCTACAAAACAAGTGCTTCCTTTGTTGTGTGCTCCTCTGAACGATTTATTTCCTTATTCAAGGGGACTTTTATCGTGGCAAGGTCAGGATTCAGCTTGCCTTTCCCTTCGTCCGATACTAGAAGAGTAACTTGGGGAGGAGTTTCCTCTCGTTGCTCTGGGTCTCTTAACCTCTTCTTTGAAGATCTTAGGTTATATTTACATTGTGTTTGTGCCAACATGAACTCTGTAAATTTTTTGTAGTAATAATCCATATCTTGCTTATTTGTTGCTTCTCCATCATGACTGACCTCCTGGTGAGCCATATTCTCACGTTCTTCTTCAGAGAAGGCAGAATATAAGTCTCCTTGCATCTCCTATGTATCTGACCATTGTTCACCGTGATTATATTCTAAATATAGAGGATAAGGGATCTGATCTGGTTGTTCCTTTCTTTCCCTTGGAATTATTTGTAATGGAGGCCTTCTATATTGTGGGTTATATCCCCACTTATTCCCTTGAGCATTCTGTTTGGAGGGACTCTTGTTCTGAATTTTGATTTTCCAACCGTATGTGACAAACTCATGATGATTTTATCCAGCTTCTCTAACTTTTGGTCTGGTGATTCTCTGGTTTGACCAAAGGAGGAAGCTTCTTCTTTACCTCTTTGATTCCCAGTGGTTTCCTGCTTTCCACTTGACTTCCCTCTGGAGGCAAAATTTTCTTCTACTTCCAGAGCATTGGCCTAGAGTTGATCTAAGGTAGTAGATTTCTTTTCTCTTAAGGTCAAACCAAAGTCATATTTAAACGCTCCCAAGTAAACTGCCCGAGAAGTAGCTGGAGGAGCTTTTATCTTAGGAGGCAAGTTATTATATTGCTTATTGAATCTCTTATTAAAATCTGAGATATTCTCATTTGGCTTCTTCCTGATGGTAGTGAACTCTGTGAGGAGGCACTCATGATCTATCCTCTCACCCCATTTTTATGTGAAGGAGGTTTCTAGTTCCTCCCAGGTGGTGATGGAGGCATCAAAGAGGGTTTTAAACCATTTTCTAGCTTCTCCACTAGGGGACTATACAAAAAGTCTCGGGACCGCATCCAAGTGTTCTACATTCAGGTTCTCAGCAAAAGTACAAAAGGCTTGAATGTGTCTTGGAGCATAATTATCATCTTCCCCATTAAACCTAGGAAAAATATTCAAGTAGTCTTGGGGCATAGAACTTAAGGGTTAAGGTAAGTCAAGAGGCACATACTTGTTTAGTAAAAATTAAAGAAGAGGCATCTATATTGGGGGAGGAGGATTAAAATTTGCTTGAGGAACTGTGGTCAAGACCATAGGTGTTGAACAGGAAGGAGGGTATGTCGGGGTCTTAGGAGCAAGTCCTGAATTGTGGGAAATAGTGGGTTGAGAACTGGAGGAGGAAGTGACAAAGGCTAGTGAGATGGTAGTAGAGCCAGAGGAAGTTTTCTCTCTCCAGAATTTTCCGAAAATTAATTTTTCAGGGTCAGAAGCAAATGGAGCTTTCTACTGTGAGGTGTCTGAGCAAGTATTAGGCCTTCTAAAATCCAAGGTGATGAATGATAATGAGAGGGGTTTGGATTCACCAAGGTGATGTTAATGAAATCATAACATACTTCACTCACCTACATGAAGGGTGCTCAATTTGTCATATCCCAGGGGAAAAATCCTTCAATACATTCCCCAACAACGACACCAGAAGATGTTGTCGCTCCTAGAGATAGTATTGGATTGCTTACAAGACCAGTGCCTGGTTACATATAAATTGGTGTGCCTCAAATGATTTTCGAGGAGGAGACACCACCCGTATTCTATACATAGATATCAGAGAGATGGTTTTTTCATTCAAAGATACAAGTTGTATGTTTGAACATTTCTACACACACATAGTTCCCAGAAATATAACAGAAATAGTGAACGACAAGCACTTTAAAGACTTATAGTTTAATCAACTTTATAATATAAATGAGAGGAGACAAATAAAAGGGACAACTCAGGATATAAAGCTCGGAGTATTAAGAATTCTATATATAAAATATAGAGCCTAAAACCATAAGATTTACTATAACTATCTGAGTGATAGGAAGTTGTAATGGATAGAGAAGAAATGAACGATATGATTCACGCAATACACTTTTGAAAATATAATTTCAACCCCTCACACAGGCATATGCATTAACACTTTAACGCAGATGAATCTGTAGACAAGTCTGAAATATCAAAGTATCTATTATGGCATGAATTCAAAGAGGAAAATGTACAAGATGAATGAAACAGAGTACCAAACTATAATACATCAAAGGAGGAATCACCACTATTCCTATAATATTCTACAAGATCCATATGGCTAAGTGATATAGTTTTCACAAAAATATCCGACTTTCTTTCATATTTCAGAGCCCCTTTTTAGTGTTGCGACCCCCTATTTATAAGAAGAGGGGGTGCTTTCAATCATGGTTTCATACATAAAATCCTAGGCTGATTTTTCAGCTGTCAAGTCAGCTTTCTCTGTTGGCCAGGGTTCCGTATCCAAAAACATTAAGAACAATAATAATGGCCTCACAAAGGAAGGCACATCACAAAATCACGGAATAGGTGAGACATTAATACAAAATCCCGGTGCCCCCTCCCTGTAATCACTTCTATTTCATGACTACATTTAGTTCATGGCATATGATCCTATGCTACTCAACTAACTCTCATCATTCCATATTTAAGACCTTCGGTGTCGACCTTGAAAATGGGTTATGAAGAGCCACTTCTCAGGGGTGCCCATACTTGGTTTTAAATGCTCCCTCTCTTGATTCACTACTACAACCGTCCCTGGGACCAACTCTGTCACTCCGACCTTGAATGTTCTACTGAATCCCTTGGTGCTCTTCTCTGCCTAGTCTCAAAGGCTTGATCTCCTATATCTTCCTCTACATCTACTTTCAGCACCGACCTTGTCGATTTCTTCCATAAAAACCTTCTGAGCACAATCAGCGCCCTGGTATAGCCTGGGGGTGCATTCTCGGTTTAATGATAGAAGTCTCAAGTGGCACGAGCATTCACCTATTCATATAGGCAAAAGGGCACATGCTTATACCTCTGGAAGAGGCGAATGGGCACCTTTGGATTTCCCCCTTAGCCTCTCTTTATTATATCCCCTTTATTGAAATAGATTATATAATTCGGGTTGGAACCAAAGGCCCATGTGTTTGGCACTAAATCTCTCAATAACTGCACGGGGGGGCTTTTTCTTTATATTGCAAAAGTCCCTCGTCAGTTGATTTCCCGAACCTGAACTCTTTATAAATCATAGCTCATAACTTATCACATCGAGGGTAGGAGTCTCGCATATCGCAATCGCACTGCACCATTGTCTTAAGCCTTTACCCCTTAACTATTGTGATCAACGATCTACAGGGTGACGCCATTACTACCACGTGTCACCCTGTGAGTGGTGACACGTGGCAGCTGGAAATGGTCCCATGTCAGCCCCAAAAACACTGAAACTGGGTGACATGTGTCCTCTGCCACATCATCAACCATATTGCTACATCACTGATGACATCAACTGCCCTATCAACTCTGAAGACCAATCATGTGTTGCCATGTGACCTCTAGGAGGAGAGAAAAAGTGGTTGATTGGGCCTTGGTCTTTTCATGAATTCCTTTGCTAGCAAATTTTTGGTCTCCTCGACGATTTTTATTAAATTGTGGAATCAGTGGTTTCCATTACTTAAGAGCTACGACCCCCACCGATCGTCGATCGTCGATGCCACATGGATCATTTTGTCGACCATTTCCTTTGTATTTGAAAATCTACGGTTTTGACATAGGCATCGCAAATCGACGATTTTCCAAGTATTTTTAAGTTGAAACCCTGCCGAATTACCGACCGATGATCACTGATCTCCCTTGGAGGAGAGACAAAGGGGAGGCCCTGCCCTTCATTTTTTTCATGATTTTTAACTATTTTCGGCCCTTCCCCGGCGGTGCGACAATAAATTGCAAATCGACGCCCCACCATGTTTTGGGGTATGTCGTAACTGATGGACTACTGGATTTGCTAAATGTGGGACGCGATATTGACATTTGGGACTGCGACGTGCCGATAACCTTAGCTGTATGCCCAAAGGATCCTTTCAATGCCTGATTGCAATAAATGCTCTGCTCGAACTTGCCGATTGTCGATATGTGATATCGGCGATCGACGGATCATTGTTTCTCGTTGCGTCAGTGCTCCATACCATTTTGAACGTCGATATGTGATATGCGATGAGCCTCCTGGGTCTCGATAGCGATTGTTTCTCCATACTTGGCCATTTTCCTCAGTCAGCTGGGCTTTTCTGGGGAAATCTTCTACAAGCTCTAACTTTTGATCCGGGAACCCTTTTTTGGACTTCTATATGCCACCAAAAAACCATATTTAGGTCACCCATGATACAAGAAGACGTTGAAAATAGTGAAGAAGTTTTATCATTGGCCGAATATGAAGAAGGATGTAGCAAATTTTGTGGCTAGATGCTTAGATTTTAATAGGTAAAAGCAGATTGTAAACATGCAGGTGGATTACTACAATCGATTCTAATTCTAGAGTGGAAATGGGAGGTCATTTCCATGGATTTCATCATAGTTTTATCGAGGACATCTAGACAACATGATTCCATCATGGTTGTGGTAAACATATTGGCAAAGGTAGCGCGCTTCATTTGAGAGAATTCTACTTATTCAAATAACGATGTAGCATAGGTATTCATTAGAGATATAATGAGGTTGCATGGTGTACCGAGGAAGATTGTATTAGACATGGATTCTAAGTTCACTCCCAAGTTTTGGAAGGAGTTGTTTGTAGGTTTGATGTTGGGTGCGTGTTATATTTTTTACAAGACTAGTCGCATGCCCCAGGGTTGTTGGCTCGGAACTATTGGAAAAAGTCCACAGTCGCTAACATGCCTTATTATGGGAGCATTTGGAAGGCCTTAGTGGCATGCATGACTTGTCATGGGAGAAGCTAAGGGTCCAGATCAGTAAAATGTCAAGTTACCTCAGGGGCTGGTCACCTGGAAGGGTTATTTGGCTCGTGAAGGTTCTGTAGCATTTGTGAAAAGTTAGATTGCTTTGGTTTTGTCGGTTCCACTTCCTTAACTGTAGATGGGGAGTTCAATCACATCATAATAGCCTCTCGTCACATGTTTACCCCAGCGGACCGATTAACTTGGGTAAATGTGGGAGGAGGGTGTTACACACTCATAGATTCAAAAAATCTCAATTGAGTTACCAAGCTAGGGACAAACAACCAAGTGATTAAAGAGGCCTATAACACAGAGGGTTTCTAATTACCAATTTGTAACTTTAATTTACCATTGTCATCCTCATAATCTTATATGTGGGAAGCTCTCAATAATGAACATCTAGTCGACCCATAAACTCTTCCTAACATTATTTTCCACAAGAAGCTCTCTCAGAAACTCTTCCCACCATTGTTTTCCATTATGAGTGATCTTGCCTTCAAATGCTAAGGAGCTTCTCCAATTAAGAATTCTTCATGCAAAACCCTAATTCTTAGAGTTCAAAAATTAATATACCACATATAGATTATCTCATAATGATAGCTACAATGGGTAATGTGCTCACTTTTTTTTTAATTAAATTCTGAGTTGTTCTTTTTAAATATTGTCTAAAATATTATAATTCATGAAGTTATCATTACTCAGAAAATTTTTAATTTATTTTGTGTGTATGTGATCTCCATGGGTTTATGCAATTTTAACAATAAGTAAAATTAGTTAAAGAATATACTCAATAAAATATTAAAATGTAAAAAGGTTAAAATACCACTTTGAATTTAATGTTACACAATTTTATATATGAGAAATATTCCACATTTTAAATAATAAAAATTTAAAATGCTTTGAATATATAAATATATTTATTTAAAGAAAAATTCATAAAA
>APFE030080792.1:184130-202074 GCA_000404065.3 Pinus taeda
CCTTGAGGTACCCAACCTCTTGGATGAGACCTTGCTATAGGAGCCCCGATGTGAAGTAGCAAGAACTAACTAATTGGGTAGAGACAGATGCGGATGGAGCGGTAGCGAGAGCGACAGTGCAGGGAATCCCAGGACAACGCATAGCTAGCAAGCTGCAGCAATGCAAGAGGCATAAGTGGTTTGCACAGTGCTAGGTGGCACAGAGAGGTGTGCAATGGTGCGAGATGCATGGAGATGTTGCAGTAGCGCAAATGTCAAAGAGGGAGCACTTGTCAGCAGCAGGTAGAGCTTCAACATCAGAGTATGTTCCTAGCCCAACAGAGGGGTCAGTTGGGAGTGTTTTTGTTCCAAGTGTTGTTGGAGCAAGTGACCGGGTAGATGTGTTGCATTGCAGAACATTCCAGGTAACGATAGGTTGCAGATGTATCCATATCTTGTTGAGAGGAGTGGGAAAATGCAAAAGATGAGGACTTAGTGAAAAGAATCGCCTTCACTAGTGTGTCCATTGGCTATTTTTGGCCCAAAGTCTATTTAGACATCATGGATCTGGTATATGAGTGTGCAGGAGTTGTATTTGTGGATTATGTGGTCATGTTGGTAAAAATAGATGACTCTATTTTGACATTATGGGGCGAGTCTATTTTTAGACTGCCAGTCTAAATATAGAACAGTCGAATATTATTAGCTCTTAATAATATTTGGACTATAAACATTATCTTATCCTCTTGGAGCACTTCAGTGCGAGCTACAGATGTGGCACATGCAGCTGCTAGAAGGACATACATGTTTCTTATGGGTTACTTGAGCTATTGCATGAAGAACTTCAGTTAGAACTTCAGTGATTGAGTTCTGTGGAGTTGATTGAGGAGTTGATGGAGTTGTGTTCGGTTTGATTTAGTTGAACTAGTTGTATTTAGTCTAACTGATCAATGGACTAAGTGATGAGTGGTGTCAATTAGTTATTAATTAATTCACTAATTATTAACTCATAAAGCAACTGAAGAATACATCAGTTAACTCAGAGCATGGAAAATTCAGTAGAGACAAGTGTTAGAGGTGAGTGAAAGGGCAAGACAGCTGTCAGTTGTGACTATAGTTGTGCATGAGATTTGCACATGCATGGATTGAGTATTTCCAATGAGGATTATGTAGTGTTACACAAGGTAAATACGAGTTTGTTTAAGCCATTCTCATCTATTCTCATGTAGGATTGCGCAGTGGAGGCAGGTAAGCAGTGAAGGAGATTTGAGCCAGTGATTGATTCAGATCTGAGCTAGTTTGTGTGTAACAGGTGGAGATAGTACTGAGTACTTTCGAGGAGTATTGTACTATGTATTGTTACATGTTCTCAATCAATACAATATACAGATAGTTGGGGGTTTTCAGCTTTATGCTTTCCCCGAGTACATACTGTGTTGATATGTGTGATTGATGCTTCAATGTGCACATGCTATTGTTTCTTAATACTGCTAAATTGATGATCAACGTAGAGGAGGTTATGCATTATGCATGATTCCGCAAATAGTGTATAATCAGGATAATCTCTGTGAATAAGTGTCATATTATTCAAAATTTCTACAAACAGGTAAGAGCAAAATTGGTCAATTATTAGCTGAAAATGAAGTCTTTGTTTGACAAGAAGGCCAAAGACAAACCTTTACATCTGGGTGATTTGGTCCTACGATGGGATGTTAGAAGGGAGGATAAAGGAAAGCACGAGAAATTTGATCCGTTGTGGTTCAATCCTTTCACTATATCGAAAGAGAAAGGAAATAACACATATATTCTCAAAAACTTGGAAGGAGAATCACTGGAACTACTAGTAAATGGTCAATTCCTCAAACTCTATTGCCTACATGATCATTTGACTACGTGCAACACTTGCACACTCAAGACTAGTCTACAACTTGTCTTACACTGCCTTGGAATCTCCACCATAACTGGGGAACTTGAATTCTCTACATTCACTAGTTATTTTGGGTTGATTTATTAGTTAACTTTATGATCACTGAGTTTGACTAAAGTCCCACTACACAACTGACCTTCCACTAGTTCCTCCAACATTTGGAACTAGTTCAACTAAAAACAACTTGAGATAACTAACTTTGATTGCTACAAATAGAAACCACACATGTTTAACTAAACTCTAACTCCTCCAACTCGATTTTACTGAGTAAACTGGGTGACACAAGCCATGTCACACAAGTTAATTGCATCCAAGTTGTTTGCTGATGTGGAAATTCAATTTTTCTCAATTTAATCAAGGCAAAATCAATTTGAGAATTTCTTGCTTCATTTTTCAACATAGTAAGATTTGTCAAGGTTTCTATACTTTAAGAAAAATTTGCATCGTTAAAAAATTCCCAAAGGGGGGCTTATGGAAAGAAGATTTATTGTAGTGCACCTAAATATGGTTAAATTCATGACAACTATAATATGTGAAGGGTATTCTCTAGTAATGTATCTTCTAGGTCCAAGAGAAGCTACAACTTACTAACTCAATTTCTTCCAATAAAGTTTCTTTCAATTCAACTTCAACTTTTACCCAAATGTAATGGTGATTGGGCTTGGTATCTGTTGAGAAGTGTAGCAAGAAAGGCTCAATTTAACTTTTCCTTGGTCAAATTGAGTAAATTCAAAATTTCCACATCAACAGGCAAATTGGAGAGAGTTAATTGAGGTGACATGGCTCTTATCACTCAATTAGTTAGAGACCTTGGAGTATAGTTATCCATGTGTGATTGCTAATTTGTAGCAATCTAGTTCAGTTATTTCTAGTTATATTTAGTTAAACTAGTTCTAATTGTTGATAGTGTTGAAGATAGCAACAAGAAATGCTAAAAATAGCATTGCTATAAATAGCAGTTTCATCTAGTGTTGAACTTAGCTACAATGGATGAAAAGTGAAAGTGATAAAAATAGCTTTTCTAGAAATAGCATTTCGGGATACCTTCCCATTTCAGTCAGTCCCTAAACTATAATAGGAGGTAAAGTTCGAATTTGAATTTAATTTATTTTCCATGAGTTAATTAGTTGTGAAAAATCAAACATGAAGTCTATGTGAGGACATGCAACAATTTCTCTATTAATTGAGGAATTTATCCATAAGTTAAAGTGATAAGGATGAGTTCTAATTTGAGATGTAATTAGTTGGCTTAGTTAACTGAGTCAACTCGAGTTAGATTGATTTAAATAGTTTGTTTAAATTAATGTAAGTTATGTTAGTTAATGCATGCTTGCATATAACTGTTGCTCTTCAGATAATTGAATATTCTCTCATGCATAACTCATGCATGTCAGTTCAGACAGAGACCTAGTTGAGATCAGATGGAGGGATAGTGTAAGATCAGTTGCTAGGATATTCCTTGGTGAATATTCCTTGCATGCAGAAGGATTTCTTTCCAAGAGAATTGCGTTGTTATTTCTTCTTGTACAATGAGTGTGATGAGGCCAATTCACACATGTGGCTTCACTGGACCCCAAGAAAAATTGCGTAAAGAAATAGGGGCTTGGAGGACTTGATTAGGATATGTACTTGTCTATTCAGTCTATGAGCTTCATTCTTTGGTTACAGAGAGAGCATGATAGCTTTTGAGCTGATTCTTTTTGTAACTTGGACAAGATTTCCACTTGTATGATAATATAGCATTGGGGTTTTAGGCTGTTGCTTTCCCCTGGTTATATATTTTGTGTTATGTGTGATTGATTTCTTCTTATCAATTATATGTGTTCTTATTGATGTTGCTCAATTCGATTAAGCTTCCACATAATTGTTTGTAGAAGTAGATTAAGTATTTTTCTTTAGTATATTGCATTATCAGGTGATATAAAGGTGGGAATTTCTACATGGTATCAGAGCAAAGGTGATCAAGGAAGAATAGTATACAAGAAGGGAGAAGTTTGAAGTTTGTGATTCCTAAATATAGAAATCGAGTTCTTGTCACATCTCTATTTCACCTATGGCATTCAGTGGTTTAAGACTTGAATATGCCCTTGATGACAGTTCAAATTATATAGCCTAGAAGGATCGCATGGAGGTAGTATTAGAAGAAAACAGTCTAAAGGACTTCATTGATCAAGAAGTCCCCAAGCCTATTGATGCTACTCAATTGGCGGAATGGAAAAAGTGTGTGGCTAGAGAAAGGAGAATCCTTCTGGAGGGAGTTCGAGATCACATAGTCTCAAGTCTCCATGGGAAGGAGACACCGTTTTCAATGTGGAAAACATTGAAAGATCTATATCAAAATAGCAGTGATCAGAGGAAGCTGGCACTAAAAGAAAAGCTTCGTAAAATCAAGTGTGAAAAGGACGACATGATCTCTACGTATCTGAACAAGATTACCACCTGCAGGGATGAGCTTGGAAGTGTAGGGATCACGACAATGGATGATGACATGGGGAGTCTTGCACTCCTCGGTCTTCCTAAGAGCTGGCATAGCTACCAAGACTCGGTTAATGGAAGAGAAAAACTGCCATATTGGGAAAGACTTTGGTCAGATTTGATGAAGGAGGAGATAAGAAGAAGCACAAGAGATGGATCCTCATCGAAACAAGATGATGAGGAAAATCTAGCCTTAGCGAGTAAGGCAAGGAAGGGGAAAGGGAAGGCATCCCAATCCAAATCTGGTTCTTCCCATGGTGGGAAGAAGTTTGACAAATCAAAAGTGAGATGCTTTCATTGTCATGAAGTGGGCTGTTATGCTACTAATTGTCCACAGAACAAATCCAAGAAGGGTTCCTCAAAGGGATCTGATGGTGAGGCACTAGCCTCATAGTTTGAGATGGATTTCTCTCTTATCACATGCATGGTTTCATCCATGATGGGATGTGTTTGGTACCTGGATAGTGGAGCCTCATTCCACATGTCATGTGACAAGAATATTTTCAGTACCTTGGAGGAGAAGGATCTCCAGATGCGGATCAAGATGGGCGATGATAGAAAGCACTGTGTCTCAGGTGAAGGTACGGTTGTGTTTCATTGGGAGCATGGAGCTCCCCTCACCTTGACTGATGTAAAGTATGTACCAGGTCTGAAGAAGAATCTTGTGTCCATTGCTTTGCTAGAAGATAAAGGCTATGATGTAGTCTTTAGCAAAGGAAAGGTATTCCTGAGGCATATCGGCACTGGACAGACAAAGAGAATAGGGATTCGAGTCAAGGATCTCTGCAAGTTGGAGGTAGATGACTGTGCTGCTTTGAGTTCCAAAGCAGAGATGGTGCAGACCCAAGATGTTGGCGAGCTATGGCATAGAAGACTAGGCCACTTGCACCATGGAGCCCTGAAGATCATGCAGCAAATTTCTATCTGATTACCCATGGGAAAACTTGAGCAGACGAGTACATGCAAAGGTTGTACCTTGGGTAAGTATGTGAAATATTCCTTTCCAGATCGAGACAGTAGAGTTGGAGAAATCCTAGAGCGAGTTCACTCAGATATTTGTGGGCCTTTCTCCACAGCCTCCACTGCTAAACAAAGGTACTATGTTATTTTTATTGATGATTTTTCTCGTAGATGCTAGATCTACTTTATGCAAAAAAAGGATCAGACCTTCTTGAGGTTTTGTGAGTTTAAAGCCCTGGCAGAGAAATAATAAGGAAATAAAATAAAAGCCTTGCGTAGTGACAATGGTGGAGAGTAAGTCTCTCAGTGGTTTAAGGATTTATGTGCTTAATAAGGAATTAAACGGGAATTGATGGCACCCCATAACCCACAGAAGAATGGGGTGGCCAAAAGGAAGAACAGATCGATTGTGGGAGCAACTCGAGAAATGTTGCATGACCAAAACCTACCACCACACTTGTGGGCTGAGGCATGCAAGACAACAGTATAATTGCAGAACATAAGCGGGCACCGTATAGTGGGGATGAAGACACCTATGGAGGCCTATTCTGGGAAGCGACTTGATGTAAATCACTTCTGAATCTTTGGATCATCAGTTTACTATCATGTGACCAAATATGCGAGGAAGAAGCTAGACCCAACAGCTAAGTTGGGAATACTTGTGGGGTACACGGATACACCTCACAACTATCGGGGGTACCCACCTTCCACTCAAAGGACTGTGGTACGCAGGGATCTAAAGTTCGACAAGCAAAAATCCATGCAAGTGTCACTTGAGAGGGAGCTCAAGTTGCATGCAGATGAGAAACTTTCAGTTCCTAAGGATGAGGATCCAGGAATGGAAACATCCGCTCATGCTGATACTTCCAGAGATGGGCATTAATGCTCAAGGGAAGTTGACAGGTTGATGCAAGATGCGTGGGAGAATGTGGGACAACCATCTTCTCAGCGCAGACAGAGGAGGTCGCCAGAGCGGTACACTGGTTGCCCTAGTTGGGGAGTGTGTAGATTCCAAGCCTTCTTCATTCGAGGAGGCAGTGCAACAACCAGTGTGTGTTGATGCAATGGTGGAGGAGTATGACTCCATCATACGGAACTGTGTTTGGGATGTTGTCCCAAGACTTCAAGACAAGTCAGTGGTGAGCTCCAGATGGCTTTACAAGGTAAAGCAGGCATCTGATGGCAGTGTTGAGAAACACAAGGCAAGGTTTGTTGCCTGAGGTTTCTCAAGGTCGAGGGGATGGACTACGATGAGACTTTTTCTCCTGTAGCAAGGTACTCATCGATTAGATCGACATTGGCACTATTAGCTCAGATGGGGTGGAAAATCCACTAGATGGATGTGAAGACATCATTCCTCAATGGGACGATTGAGGAGGAGGTGTACATTGAGCAACCAGAAGGTTTCAAAACCTTCAACAGTGAGTCACACGTGTGCAAACTCAAGAGGGCTCTGTATGGGCTGAAGCAAGCACCCCGTGCTTGGTACACTAGGATCGACAGTTATTTCACTAGGTTGGGCTTCACCAAGAGTGAAGCAGATGCGAACCTTTACCACATCATGGTAGAAGGTAAGCCGTTGATCATTGTACTTTATGTCGATGATCTGATTTTGACAGGTGATGATCAACTGATACAATCTTACAAGGAGGACCTTGTAAGAGAGTTCGAGATGAAAGACATGGGTCTTATGCACTACTTTCTAGGCATGGAGGTGTGGCAGAGAGATGGAGAAGTTTTTGTATCTCAAGGCAAGTATGCCAATGAGATCCTCAGGCGGTTCCATATGGAGAAGTGCAAACCCATGCAGACTCCTCTAGTTGGGAACTGGAGGAAGGAGTATGCTACTTCATGTGAGGTAGTAGCTGCTATTGTTTATCAGTAGCTGGTGGGTTCACTTATGTATCTAGTGAACACACAACCCGACTTATGCTTTGCGGTGAACCAGCTGAGTCAAGCTATGGTTCAGCCTAACAAGCTATTTTGGAAGGCAGCGAAGCATGTGCTGAGATACCTCAAAGGCACATCTCAATTTGGATTTTGGTACAGATGGACAGAAGGAGTGAAGCTTCAAGGCTTCATAGATGCATATTGGGCACGAAGTCCATCTGACAAGAAGAGCACTTCTGGAGGAATCTTCAACCTTGGTTCAATTGCAGTTTCCTGGTACATCAAGAAATACAGATCAGTTGCACTTAGCTCAGCAGAGGCTGAATACATGGCTACTAGTCAGGCTGCATGTGAGGCCATTTGGATGCGGAAGATTCTAGTGGGATAGTTTGGTCAGAGGATGAATCCTACAGTGATCTACTATGATCACTAGAGTTGCATCAAACTCTCTGAGAATCTAGTTTTTCATGACAGGTCCAAGCACATAGATATCCGGTATCACCATCTTCGAGACTGTGTGGTCAAGAGGATCATTTTGTTGCTGTATGTTTCGACCGAGGAACAGGATGCAGATATTTTGACAAAGGCATTGTCAAAATGCAAGTTCGAGTTCCACAGAGACAGGATTGGGGTTACTAATAATCCCTTTCTTGTTGAGAGGGAGTGTTGAAGATAGCAACAAGAAATGCTAAAAATAGCACTACTATAAATAACAGTTTCATCCAGTGTTGAACTTAGCTACAATGGATGAAAATTGAAAGTGCTAAAAGTAGCTTTTCTATAAATAGAATTTCGCGATACCTTCCTATTTTAGTCAGTCCCTAAACTATAATAGGAAGTAAAATTCGAATTTGAACTTAATAGTTGTTTGAAAATAAATTATTAATTCACCATGAGTTAATTAGTTGTGAAAAATCAAACATGAAGTCTATGTGAGGACATGCAACAATTTCTCTATTAATTGAGGAATTTATCCATCAGTTAAAGAGATAAGGATGAGTTCTAATTTGGGATGTAATTAGTTGGCTCAGTTAATTGATTCAAGTCCAGTTAGATTGATTTAAACAGTTTGTTTAAGTTAATGTAAGTTCAGTTAGTTAATGCATGCTTGCATATAACTGTTGCTCTTTAGATAAGTGAATATCCTCTCATACATAACTCATGCATGTCAGTTCAAACAGAGACCCAGTTGAGATCAGATGGAGGGACAATGTACTATTAGTTGCTAGGATATTCCTTGGTGAATATTCCTTGCATGCAGAAGAATTTCTTTCCAAGAGAATTGTGTTGTTATTTCTTCTTATACAGTGAGTGTGATGAGGCCAATTCACACATGTGGCTTCACTGGACCCCAAGAAAAATTGCGCAAAGAAATAGGGGCTTGGAGGACTTGATGAGGATATGTACTTGTCTATTTAGTCTATGAGCTTCATTATTTGATTACAGAGAGAGCAAGATAATTTTTGAGCTAATTCTTTTTGTAACTTGGACAAGATTTCCACTTGTATGATAATCCATAGTTAGGGTTTTAGGCTATTGCTTTCCCTTAGTTATATCTTTTGTGTAATGTGTGATTGATTTCTTCTTATCAGCTATATGTGTTCTTATTGATGTTTCTCAATTTGATTAAGCTTCGACATAATTGTTTGTAGAAGTAGATCAAGTATTTTGCTTTAGTATATTGCATTATCAGGTGATCTACAGGTGGGAATTTCTACAGATAGAGCTAGTTGGAGGTTAGTTGTGTAGTAGGATAGTAGTCTAACTCAGAGATCATCCAATTAACTAATCAATCAACCAAAAATAGCTCATGCATGCAAGGAATTTGAATTTCTCAACTGTGGTGGATATTCAAAGGCAGTGTAACATTAGTTGTAGACTAGTCTTGAGTGTACAGGTGTTGCACGCAATCAATGATCAATCCTTGGGAATTGCACAATCAATTGGAGGAAAATTCCTAAAAAAATAGGGGCCTAATTTCCTCAAGATTTGCGAAAGGAAATAGGAGCTCAGGTGGAGGCAGAAATTGACCAAGTTTGGGTTAGAGATTTTTATTGAGCAGAGAGAACATTTATTCATTTGCAGGTTGAGCTCAGAGAGAGCAAGAAATTGTAATACATTCTCTATTCCTCTTATTAATGCAAGCAGACTTAAGGGGTTTTTACTAGTTGGTTTCCCCTAGATAAATCTGTGTACTTTTGTATGTTATTGATGCATGTTTGAGAATGCATTTTCTAAATTTTGAATTAATTTCTACAGAGCAATAGAACATAATAATGTATCTTGATTTAGATTGAATTTCTTGAGCAGTTGCAGTGATATCACCATATTTCTACAATATCCTAGCCTTGTTCCAGTTTGATGAACTACCCAATTTTATTCCCTATAAATTCCAAATTCTCCACATGCTAGAAAAGAAGATGGCATCCTAGAAGAAAGGCCCAAATACATATTGAAGACAATGGCTTCTTCGTGGGGTTGAAACTAACCTCAGATTCCATGAGGACTAGAATAGAAGGACTCTAGATCCAATTACACTTTAGTACAAAAATCAAGTCCTCACTAGTTCTAAATTTGAAACATAGTCATCCTTTGGACACAAAAATAAAATTTCTGGAAATAACCTAATTGGGGAGCCAATTATCCAGTGTTTGCACAAAATATGAAATTTTAGGCAATAACCTAATTTTGGATCCAATTGTCTCCAATATGTTTCCCTATGGTTTCCAGGTGCACAATGTTTCTGTAGAATATAACAATTTATTTTTATCCATTAGATGAGGGATATTTTCCAATTTAACATCTTCACCCCTAACCATTTTTTATTTTGTCTCTCCTATCATGAATACACAATTTATTTTCCTTAATTCCCTTAGCACCTAAGTTCACAAAGAGAGATTTTGTGTATTAAGGCTAACTTTCAAGCAAGAGTGTTGCAACACTACAAGGGGAGGAAATGTGCCAGACTTGGGAGTTCTAGGAGAGGGTAAGGGAGAGTCTTTGAGAGAAATGAAGAGGAATGGGGGGGGGAACATCTTGAAGTAATCCCATTGCATGGCATTAAAGTTTTAGTATTTGAAGAATCCATAATCGATGTATGAGATCAAGGTGGCATGATTGACCAATTAAATTACGCCAAGGAATGATCCATCCTAGCTTGTTGCAATTGGTAAAATAAGGAATTAGAGTAAAAGATTGCTAAGGCATTGGAGATGTCATTGTCATAGTCCACCTCCTCTTCCTCCATTAAGTATACTACAAGCATAATTAAGAGTTTCTAAAAGTCATTTTGACACTTGAATTTCCTATAAACCCCAGTTTAAGATAGAGATGGTGTCAAAATATGGCAAATAAAAAAAAATCCATTCTTTTGTCAATTTCTATCGCCAATTTAATAGGGGAGAGATTCCTAATGTTGTGCAGGGAGCAGTAATTGATATAGTACTGGTCCCACCAAACCACCATAAATTGAGACTTTTGAAACCAAAATTTAAACAAAAATAAATAACATTAAGTATAAATAAGTATTAATTTATGTCCAAAATTTCCCCATACATTGACTGGGCCCACAACTGTCCATAAATAGTATTTTACTACTTAATACTGCAAACCATATTGACCCAAGTAGAAAACAGCTAAAGCCATAAAGGCTTCCAAAATGGTCTATTCTAGAAGTACAAAGCAACAGTCACTTCAACCCCCACTCATCAGAACTGCAGCTTTGCATCCCAAATAAATATGCCTACCTGTACATAACAAAAGGGAATGTATGTCAGCCATAACTGCTGTGTTGTTCAACAAATAAACACCCTATGTTCAATAAATGACACCCAACCCAATAACATTTAAATCCACTTTGTTCAATAAATGACACCCAGACCCAATAACTGCAATAAATGACACCCAACTCACTCTATTTCTCATTAAAACAGATCAAAGCACATGGATCAACAAATAACCAATTCCCAACCATTAGATCACATCAAATTAAATCCATACCACACATTCAAAATGAAGCCGTTGCAATCCATGTGCATCCATGTCCACCAATTAAATTCAAGTCCCCAAAACTATAAAAGAAGTCCACCCACTGTTGAAGTTGCATCTTATGCTTTCAAACTATTCAACAAACTTGAAGACAACATCACAAAACAGTGGCCAATATATCCAAGTTAGTTATATGAATTACAACTCGTTCTTCTTACAGTTCTGTTTTCATTGTTTTCGTTTATCAGATTTCTTACATGATCTGTCTGGCCATAACTGCTAGAAGGATACCTGGATGGTTTCACAAACAACCATTGAAAGTTGTTGTTCTTATAGTTCTGTCCATAGGGTTACAGTTAACCTTTTTTATATAGAGTTCATGTATGTGTCTATCTTATTATGGCAACACTTATTCGATCATCAGCTTCATAGTGATTACAGCTTACATATCACAGAGGTTACATATGTCGTGTTAGTATTATAGTCACAGCTTGTTTAGCTTATAGGAATTGAACCTATTGAATACAGTCGTATCCATCTAATCAACCAACTTGGTCATAGCTCTGATTACATCTTATGCTTAAAACATGTTGTTTTTTGTATGTTGAATATGGATATGCTTACCTTATGAACTATGATGAAACGATACAAGCTCTGATCATAGCCTAAGCTGAGTAACTGTTTAGTGATACTAATGAAGCTTGAGACTAGTGATAAGGAACATGTATTACTAAGGGTCTATGTTTCTTACATGTTATGATAGTGTTAATTAGGGATATACCTATACAAATTACTTATAAGTTAGAATAGGTATACTAGTATGATTACGGTCAGAGTACTGGAATTGATGAAACTCGTGTATCTTACTCAATACATGATCTAGTATGAAGCTAAGTTGTATAAGCTATATAACATAATACATTGAACAAAGGTATGTATCATATTCAATGGATCTCATTCATCTTATCACTAGTAAGCTCTATACACTAAAAAGCTCGTATTACTATCTAAGCATGGTTTTAGTTCACCCTTATCTATGAGTGAGCTAGAACAAAGCTCTGTATAATTACATATGTTATATCTATATTAAAGCTGAGTCCAATCTATTAGGGAGATAACCAACCTGTGATACACGTACTTTATCATATCTATACATGTATTTCTTAGGTTAGTACTGATAGGTCAACCTTTAGATGATGTTACTTATAAAATATTTGTGCTATTAATTATGCCGAGTGTAATGAGAATGAGACAAGCAAGTGATTAGGTAAACAAGCATGGTTAGAAAGAGTCATGTGTAACTACTGTGTTCTAATTCCATAGCATGTCATAAGCTTAGATAAGGTACAGAGGTGACAAGCTAATCAATATACAACATGATATCCCGGGGTTCTCGCTCTTAGTCATTCCTATTATATAAATACCTTTTTTCTTATTGGTATATAGAGTACCGTTCTCTCCATAATCAATACATATGGATAGACTGTAATCACTGTATACGCATATCCTAATGTAACAAGCTCTGTTTCCTCATTAATTTGATTTCCATGGTTCTATTTATGGCACTGATTCAACCATTAGTAATGATTACACTCTATTCTATAGGGTAAGTACATATTGAATAGACCTGCTTATTACCTGTATTCCCTAATCTTTAACATGTATAAGGAGAATGACGTAATTCATACATGTTTATATACCTCATTGGTTTAGCTGTATAAAGCTGTTGAAAGTAAATGGGAAATGATATTTGAAACAACTATCATAGAATCCTACTTGAATCCATATAAAAGCTGCTAAATTGATGATCTATGGATTTACTTGGAATGACATTTGCAAAATTATGACACTGCCCTATGAAAGTGAAACATTTACTCTCATTATGAAAACAAATGAATACATGGAAAAATAGCTTAATTGCAAAATTTCTTGGATCACTTTGGGTTTGGGTTATACGAATTTATAAGCAAGTGTTACATTGTCGGACATTTGGTGCCATTGTCAGCCTACATAACATATGTACTCCACAAAGATCATAAAGAGTTACAATTGGAACTAGTGGGCTCTTCAAGGAATCTGGCACAGATAGATTTACAAGTGTTTAAAGGAAAAACACTTAGGCTATGTATCAAAACCCCCGATCCATTGTAAGGCTATTAATACATGCAAAAAACAACATTTCAAATGAATCTAAGCCACATCAACAAGAAACAACATCAGAAACATAAGTAATGCAATTCGATTTCCTGTAACATAAGTAATGCAATTAGATTTCCTGTAACATAAGTAATGCAATTCGATTTCCTGTAACATACATGTTGATAATTTCTTGTAATAAAGGAAAAGCATTTTTGCAGAAGTAATAAAGCATAATTTACAAATATTCTAATGTCTAAATGCATGCAATAATTTTACAGGTTGTTGCATCTATGGCAAAAGGAAGTTACTCTGCTCGTACAAGGAGAAGTGGCAGGAGAGTGACACGGGGTGCACAACTGCGATGCACATCGTCTGACGATGACAGGCCAGCAGATGTCAATGCCAACAATGCACCAGGGAACATTGTTGAGGATGACCATGTGACAACAACTAATGTTAACACACCATCAGCCACATAACCACCATCAACAATAGTCCAAGGGGCAAGCTCAACTAAAAATATCAGTGCTATAAGAGGATGGACAAAAGAACAAATGTTAGTTGCAATTGACGACATAGAGTTTCATGGATACTCAGTTCGGGTATCTGCAAAAAAACATGGTATTCCTCCCTCATCAATACATTATTGGATAAATAGACTGACTCATACAAAACGTAGAGGGCCTCTTACAGTTATGATTGACGAGGAGGAGGCTGAGGTGGTTGAGTGGTGTAAAGAGATGGCCCAACTGGGACATGGGCTAGAGTTGATACAACTCAAATCAACAGTTGCTCAAATCTGTCAAGGGAGGGCAAACCCATTCAAATATGGGTTTCCTGGTAAATCATGGTGGTTTGGGTTTAAAAAAAGGCATCCAGAACTTGTATTGTGTACTGCTGAGGGCCTTGATAGAGACAGAGCATTAAATTTGCGCCCTGCAGTTGTGAAAAAGTTCTATGACACACTTTCTAGTGCTTACGATAAACATTCTTATAGAGCAGACCATATATGGAACTGTGATGAAACAGGTTTACAGGCAGGGAGGAATTGTGGCATGTGGGTAATTTCCAAGAGAGGGAGCCGAAATGTGCCAAAGATTTTGCCCAAGAGTAGCGAGTGGATAACTATTTTATGTTGTGTCAATGCAATTGGTACTTCAATCCCAGGATTTTATCTATTCAAAGGTAAAAATCAACTAAAAAACTATATACAGAACTGTGAACCAGGTGCATGCATGGATGCACATCCTCATGCATGGATGACTAAAGAACTGTTTCTAAGTTGGCTTTTTCACTTTGTTGCATCGGTACTAGGTGGCGTCTCGCCTAATAACATACACCTTTTGATATTAGATGGCCATGGGAGTCACATGGTTGTACAAACAATTGAGGAAGCAAACAATTTAGGCATCGACCTGTTGACATTGCCAGCTCATACCACTCATATACTGCAACCCCTTGATGTTAGTGTGTTTGGCCCTTTCAAGAACTATTTCAGGTCGGAGCACGCTACATGGATGGCAAAGAATCCAGGGGTTGAGGTGAAAAGGTTTGAGCTAGCAAAGCTTGCAAGTAAAGCTTTTAAAAGGGCTTTGACACCATCAAATATCAAGGCTGGCTTTAGGAGGACAGGAATCTGGCCACTCAACTATGATGCTCTTATGCATGATACTCATTGTAGCCAAGCATTTCATGTGGATGGTTAGGAAGAAGGGAATGCCCAAAAAGGTGTTGAAGTGCAAGAAGTAGATGACCAAGATGATGTTGTTGCAACTGGTAATATGATTTCCTTGTCTCAAGGACACTTATATGCTGAAGATGATGAAACTGTATTTGAAACACAATATAACAATGAACAAATTCGCAGTAACATGGAGATCGTTCGACCAACTCAAGAACATGAAATTCCTGTTGCTAATATTGTTAATGATATTGTTGAACATGCAATTGACAATGACCAATTGACATTGCCAAGCCAAGTAACCCCACCTTCATGGCTAGCAAAAGCAATGATCAATATGAATGCACATAGTGTCTCAACAACCAATGAAGAAAGCATGAACATGCCCTCACAACCAGCAGAATTGAACAGTGAAATTGTTCATTTTTTTGTGGACAATAGATCAATGGAAGAAGATGAAGCACATAATGAGGCATCAAATGAAGATAATGATATAGTTCAATCAGTTCCATCAGATACTGAAAGGGAAGTACCAAGCAATGACATGTAGGTGGGAGGGGTGGAGAAGACACTTGGCTAGTTCCTAAAGCTACCAGTAGAGAGAGTATCAATGAAAAAAAAGCAGGGTGCACTGGGTAGTCTTTGTTTGGGCCGAAGCTCATAGTTACTCACCTCAGAGGACTATATAAACCTGTTAGTTGAGCCTGAAATAAAGAAATTTGAAATGCAATAATTAAAATAGAAAAAGAAGGATCTAGTCAAGAAGAAGAAGGCAGCAAGGATTGTTGCAGCGCAACGTCGAGTAGATGAAAGGATTGAAAGAGATAAAGCAAGGCAAGTTAAGGACCAACAAAAACAAATGGCAAGACAGGAAAAGGAAAAAAGAAAGGCACAACAAATTCTTGAAAAGGAACAAGGGATGATCAATATGGTTGACAATGATACAAGAATAGCTGATGAAACCAGGATTATTTCAAACTCATTGTACTCCATTGCAGATAATACACCATTATTCCAAGATCTCATAAACATTCAAGTGCCTCACTATCAAACTGAGGGTTACCCACTTGCCTTATTCCTACCAGAGTTGGTGTCAATTCTATGTATGCTCATTACACACCTCCACTTAATGCAGGGGTCAGTAGTGCAAATGTGAGGTATGGGTACTCAATACCTCCATGGTTGGAAGCTGCAAATTGGAGTCAATCATATGGAAACAATCAACCATTTCCTAATCAACCCTTGACAGGTAGGCCAACCTACCTGGCTCAAGAAGGTAACTCGGGGAGCTTTGGCACTCAAGATTCTTAGGGCCATAGAGAATAGGGGTGCCATATGTTTTTGGTTGTAACCACATTCTGATGTGGATTTTGGATGGATTGTATCTTTTTCTTGTCACAGAAACATTTTGGCTTACAACCTAGGTTGTTTTATTTCATAATGTGTGATACATTGTAGCCAAAATCCATTTTAGAAGGAACATCTATAGTCTATTATAATGTAGAAATCTTACAAGATTCTCAGGGTCCTAAAGAATAGGGGTGTCATATGTTTTTGGTTGTAACCAAATTATGATGTGGATTTTGGATGGATTGTGTCTTTTTCTTGTCACAGAAACATTCTGGCTTACAACCTAGGTTGTTTTATTGCTTTGAAACGCTAACAACATTATGATTCTATGCATTCACTACATTGAAAAGCCAACAACAGCTTGGTTGGTTGTAAAGCAGTTTTATTTGCAAGCTAAGCACAAATGTTTATAAAAAATTGATTATTAACATTGAAAGACTATTTATTACAGTGGAAGAAATGCTAGTACCTAGAAAGACAAAAAGAGAAACCAATGAAGTCTGCCACCCAATGGATGCAAACATAATAGTTAGACCTAAAACCAATGGCTCAAAAAATAAACCAACCTCTGAAATATTTAAGAGAGATGATAACAGTCCAAAAAAGATGCTACAATGATAACTTATATACTTATTCCCCTTTTGAAATTGTTATGTCAATTCATATTATGTCTTGGGGCTTCTTTTTCCACTGCAAAGATGAACAATATTTCACAAAATAAACCACTTAATACTTCACCATTAGCTTCAAAATGATGCTCCCAAGACTAATAAGTGATTTCTTATGGATATTAAACCTTAGCAAATTTATTTCTTCCTACTAAAACAAGTACACCGGATCTCGAAAAGCATATTTCAGATATCAGAAAACATATACCAAACCTTAGAAAAACACTTGGAAAGTCACCAACAGAAAAACATATGACTTTATTAGCCTCTTATGGTCAATGTGCAATGGTCTTAGGCTTATTATTATTGTCTTATGGTATTTATTAAGTCACAGTGGCAATATGCTTCAGATCTAATTATTCATTGCAGTCAACAAGGATCATAGAAAGCAGGCCACTGTAAGCAGTTTTTCAACTTTGAAAGAATAACCTAGATCTAAGTAAGCTTACCTACAACATCTAGAGCTAAGAGAATGAGAGGGAGGATATGTCGATGTGATCCTTCATACACCTGTATAGTGGCATGGTCCATTGAAACAACATCAAGGGAAACTGAAAAGGAAGCTAGGGGTGACGATGCCTGAGAGTAGGATGATGCTTGAAATGCTTCAGATCTAGCAGTTCTTTTAGATGATGAGGAAGTAATCATCAACAAGAAGAAACCATCCAGTTAGGTTCCATGTCTCATATCCTGCTAGGTCCCTTACTATAATTTGACCTCTGCCCTAACAAAAGACAAATTAAAGAGGACAAATACCTACTGAAATGCTTGGGATCTATCAATTTTTTCAAATGATGAGGAAAGCTGAAGCAATCATCCACATCCACACAATCTCAAAATCATTAATCGACATGCTTACTAAGTTCATTCACATCCACAAGCCTATCT
>APFE030080800.1:0-22483 GCA_000404065.3 Pinus taeda
TAAATTAATTATTATAATAATTTGGTGAAAAAATGTGTTACGCTACTTAGTGGATATATAAATTACAAGGTAAGGTGAGATTGATATGTGAACAAATTATCACGAGGACCAGTAAAGTCCACTCAAAATTAAATTCCATACTTTATAAAAGAATACATTACTATAAATCTACATGCATTGACCATGCCTGGGCAGGGCAGAATCCCGCCCCTGCGGTAAAACAAACATGGAAATTTACGAGAGATAGATGCAGGCTCAAGAGTTAGAAAGAATGGCATAATCACTAAACACTAAGTCTGATGAGCTCTGGACTTCTGCCTAATCAAATCAAAGCTCTTGCAATGATTTTTGCTTTCATAAATGGTACTTGCTTTCATCAATTTGTAGAATTTTCCCAACATAATCGCTCATTGTAGAATAGATGCGAGCTCAGATCCCATCGTACCTCTCTCGAACTCTTTAATGGATGGAGCAACAACTTTCATGGTGTCATCATATACATACGGAATGCCTCCCACCCAAGTCACGTTCTTTCTCATCGATTGCCCCACAAATTCCCTGCATGGCTCTCCTCTACTGGTGATGGTATTGTGATAGTGGTAGAATCTCATCAAACCCTCCATCTTGTGTTGTGTTTTCCCCATCACATTCTCAGACATGTGAACGCCAGTCGCGTACACATTTCTTGCCTGCACTGCATACTTGCAGTCTCTCCTTATGCCTCTCTTCACATCCCTGAATAATAACTTTTCAAATCCCCATTCCCTGCGCAACGGAATTATCACATTGAATTTCAAACCCCAAAAACATATTCGAATTCTTTCTTCGGATTAATAGAAAACTGTTACCTGGAATAAGTACTGTTAGCGGAGATGCTGTGCAGTTTATTCTGCAAGCAGAGCTTGTTAAACATGGAATATTGCTCAATGGTGAATTGGGTATAGCCAGAGAGCTCACTCAACACATATTGCAGTGTTTTCCGCCGAGGAATATACAGATACTCATCTACATCAAAGAAAAAGGTCGAATTCGCCATGAATTTGTACCTGTGCAAACAATCGTTCACAATGAGGAACTGATTATGGTAATACCCGTCATATTTTTCCTGCTTTGTTACATCCTGCAACGTCACACAACCTGCTCGAATCCATGGCTCCAACACCTTTCTAACTTGGGAATGGACTCCACCAGCTTCGTGAAAAACAAAGTGCGATCTAGGCCCAAAGAATTTGGCATGATAAGCAATCCGCTCTCTAATTCTCTGAGGATTCAGGTCACCGTACAACGAGGAACCACAGTAGAAGTAATCATATGGAGGAGCCTGACTGTAAACAGAGGCATTGTAGGTACTTTTTCCTTCTGTGAGAGCAACGATTCTCTCAGCTGTCCCAAATTGGTTGCCACAGAGTGCATGAAGAATCAGCTCTCCACCACTACCATCAGTGCCCACACTCTGAGAAAAAGTACAGTTGATAACCACGACTATATAAACTCGGCCATAGCCCCAGTCTGGGAGCATTCTGTGGGCCTTACCCTTTATTGATCTTCCAGATGACAGAGTTTTGGGGATCCATTCGCATTCAAATCTTGGCTTCCAAAAAACATGGAAAGGCTTGGAAGCAAGCCCAACTACAGCAAACGTAGCAGGACCTCCTCTGTATGCCCCTATGTGGATAAACAAGTATGCAGCAGTTCCATATGGGCGAAACGCCCTCTTGTTCGAATCTTCTTCCACATGAATTAACTCACTGGTTCTACTGGTGCTATTTTCGGAATAGGAACGATAAGCTCAGGCGGTACGGGGACACAGGCCATCATGTACTTGAAAATCAACGCCTGTCGTTCCAGTTCCTGCCACTACGCTGCACTGAAGGGAGGAAATACTACTGTTCTGACAGCATGCATTCCTACTCCCTTTTCCATTCTGCCTGTGTCTCTTCCCCTTGCCATTGATCTAACGCTTGAAATTTGTTTAATCGTCTAACATCTAATCGTATGGTGCACAAAATGACACGTAAGCAATGAGGGGAGTTGATTTCAGAGGGAAACTCCTTACGGCGTAAATATTTGATGAATAAAAAATGCAATTTATAATAGACGCATTGGCCAGTTCCGTTGAAATTAGACACGAGAGCTATTAGGAGGTGTACCATTTCTTCATTTTGGAACAAGACCTACTTCCCCTTTCAGCCAATGATCCCTTTGTAGGTGAGACATCAAATTTCCTTTAAACAAATGTTTTATCTTCGTCATGGTGATGGGATTGGAAGAATACTTCTTCCTATTTTGCCTGGCCATCAAATCCACATCTGCATTTGCCATTTCATAGCGACTTCCGATTTTCGCTGTGATCAAATCCATAAGCATCCCTGGGGCTCCATGTCATGAGCGGTTGTCATATCTATTACTCTAATCTAGTTAATTTGTAAGTAATAAAATATTATTTTAATTTAATATTAACTTACAATTTTATTTTTAAATATATTAAATTATAATTGAAATTTGAGTCTCGATATAGTTCTTATTGTTGTAACTATGTTGCTTACTATTCAAGATTTCTCAAGCCATAAGACGGATTACTTTGTTCCGACTAAGTCTATTCACTAATTTAGTACATAATTATGTGATGATGTTTTGCATATGTTTTTGAGGATATGCTTTGAGGTTTTATATTAGATCTAAATTTGTGTTATTGATTAAAATGAAAATGAACATTTGATAATAGTTTGGATATCATACATACATGTGCCAAGAGTACAACATTAACATAGCGATGGTCAATAATTTTTTTAACGAAAACACATAATGTTTGGCAACTTTCATTATTTTCATTATCAAATATTTGAGTTTTATTTACTACAAAGTTCTAAACATGTTATATGTTTTAATATTTTAAATTTGCGTGGAGTGCAGAGGTGCGAAAGAAGATTTCATTGTGTTTCTTCCATACATGCACACTTTGCACCTCTGCACTCCACACAATGAAATCTTATTTCATAGCTCATAGAAATTGGATTCCAGATATATGTTTTATCTATAGTATTTATTTTAATCGTAATTATGATGATTGGAATTTGAATCTTGATATAGTTCTTGTTACTGTAACTATGTTGCTTACTATTGAAGACTTCTCAAGCACTAAGACCTATTACTCTGTTCTAATTCTAAATTTATTCACCAATTTTGTAGAGAATTCTATGATAATGTTTTGCATAAGTCGTGTAATTGATCACAATGAATTTCATATGTTAATATTACGACTAAGCCTTAATTAATTTTTTAATACTAGGTGGGAATTCTATACGACAATGAGTATCTACCACTATAGGTTCTCGTACTGGTCAATAAAAAATCAAGTGAAAAAAGAAAATGTACAACTTTTATTATTTGGATTATTGAACTATTTATTTTATTCTTTTATTTTTAATTGAGTTAATTTCATTATGAGGAGTGTGGAGGAAGCACAATTAAGTCTTCTTTCACGCTATGCACAACGAAATTTTTTGTCACACCTCCACACTTAGCACAATGAAACCTTCCTCTGCATCTCAAATGATCAGATTGAATGTGGATGTTTGACAATAATTTTGTATGTAATATGTACATGACCCAAGAATACAAAACTAACAGGGTGATAGTCAATGAAAACACATAATGTGCCACGACTTTTATTATTTTCATTATTGAAGCTTTGTAGTTCTATTTATTATAAAGTTCGAAAGATTGATCTGTTTTGACCTCTTAATGTTGCGTGGAGTATGGAGACACGGAAGAAGCTTTCATTGTGCTTCTTCCACAGCTTCGCACTCCGGTAGGTCCACACTTTGCACAATGAAAGCTTCTTCCATACCTTAGAGTGAAATTGATATATTAATTTTGTGGGACTTAACTTTTCATATATGCACTTACTTGTTATATAATATTGCCTGGTGTTTGTCTCACTTCCATTTAATCCAATTGCTTAATAAAATTTTTAGATGTTAATAGTATGACTAAGCTTTAATTAATTCTTTAATACTCGGTGTGGAGTCCTCTGCATCATAATTAGTGCCTTTCACTACAAATTATTGTACTAATCAATAAAAAATCTAATAAAATTACATAATGTACAAAAACTTTTATTATTTTTATTATTGAACTAAATATTTTAATATTAAGCACAATGAAAGCTCTTTCCCCTCTTCTACACACCTCACAATGAAAGCTTCCTCCCCACCTTTGCACTCTATCCAATGAAAATGTTTGTTGCAACCACACACTTTGCACAATGAAAGAATCCTCCACATCTTAGATTCCATTTTGTAGAGTATGGAGGTGCAAAGGAAACTTTCATTAATTTCGGATTGCCTAAATACTTCTTCCTATTTTGCCCGATGAGCTTAAATTAATTGCGGATTGCCTAAATATTAGCCAATGATTCCTTTGTCAGGTAAGATATCAAATTTCAACCCTGCTACCTCCTTTAAACAAATGTTTTATCTTTGTCATGGTGATGGGATTGGAAGAATACTTATTCTTATTTTGCCCGGTGAGATTAAATTAATTGCAGATTTCTTAAATATCTGGGAGTCAAAAAAATTGACCGCCCCATGTCTGTCAGATTTCCAAATATTCAGAAAATCTGCGATTGACTTAAAGATAGCTTTGCTTCCCTGGGCATCACAACCACATTTGGGTTTGTCATTTCATAGCGACGTCCGATTTTTCCTGGGGGCTTCACGTCATGAGCGGTTGTTGTATCTATCCCTCCAGTCTACTATCATTAATATCTACAATTTAGCATTAATATCACTATCAAATGATTCCTTTGTATGTGAGACATCAAATTTCCAACCTGCTACCTCGTTTAAACAAATGTTTTATCTTCGTCATGGTGATGGGATTGGAAGAAGACTTCTTCCTATTTTTCCTGGCCATCAAATCCACATCTGCATTTGTCATTTCATAGCGACTTCCGATTTTCGCTGTGATCAAATCCATAAGCATCCCTTGGGCTCCACGTCATGAGCGGTTGTCATATCTATTACTATAATCTAGTTAATTTGTATGTAATAAAATATTGTTTTAATTTAATATTAATTTACAATTTTATTTTTAAATATATTAAATTATAATTAAATTTAATGAGGGTTGTTCTTTGATGTTGTTCAGGAAGGTCTTTGATGCCATAATCGCTAATATTTAATAATGATTACTACTTTAATTATTAATATTAATTATTAAGTTTATTATTAAGGTTTAGTGATATTAATATTAAGGATTATAATAATAATTTAAATTAATAATTTAACTTATCAGTAATTAATAAAAAATTATTCAAAATCTAAAATTAATATTTCTAAACAAGATGACATTTATTTCATCCTTAAATCTACTCTCCTCATAACTATTTAAATCCCTTAATTAAGCTCTTCTACTATCAACATTCAAGAAGTCTTGACGATGGATTCCAATTGGGATTTGAAGCGTTGACGGAAAATGTTTTTTACTGTGGATTCTCCGGTAACTAAGTCTAAAAATATAGTTCTTGTTATCATAACTATGTTACTTACTATTCAAGACTTCTCAATCACTAATACTAATTACTTTGTTCTAATTCTAATTTTGTCAACCAATTTTGTGGAAAATTTGGTGATAATGTTTTCCGTAACATATAATTTGAGCTTTTATATTACATCTAAAGTTGTGTTATTGATTAGAATGAAAATGAAAATTTGAGAAGAATTTTCGATATCATATATACATCTTATCAAAGATTTGTAGTTTTATTTACTATAAAGTTCGAAAATTGTTAAATCTTTTAATCTCTTAAAGCTGTGAAAAGTGTGGAGTTGTGGAATAAACTCTCATTGTGCTTCTTCTGCACATGCGCACTCCATACAATGAAAGATTTTGCTGCATTTCGAAACAGTTTTGGATTTCAAATATTTGTTCCATATGTAGTATTTATTTTAATCATAGCTATGATTATTGCAATTTGATTCTCGATACATTTCTTGTTACTCTAATTGTGTTTCTTATTATTCAAGACTTCTCAAGCACTAAGAATGATTACTCTATTTCAATTCTAATTATGTTCACCAATTTTGTGGAGAATTTCATGGTAATGTTTTTAATAAGTTTTCGAGGATACACTTTTAGATTTTATATTATATTAAATCTAAAGTTGTGTTATTGATCAAAATGGAAATGAACATTTGACAATAGTTTTAGATATGATACATACATCTTATTGAAGCTTTATAGTTCTATTTACTATAAATTTCGAAATTTGTTATATGTTTTAATCTTGTAAAGTCATGTGGAGTGTGGAGTTGAAGAAGAAGTTTTCATTATGCTTCTTCTGCACCTGTGCACTTCCACACCTCCACTTTTCGCACAATGAAAGCTTATTCCACACCTCGGAACAATTTTGGATTTCAGATATATGTTCCATCTCTAGTATTTATTTTAATCATAGTTATGATGATTGAAATTTGAGTCTCGATATAGTTCTTATTGTTGTAACTATGTTGCTTACTATTCAAGATTTCTCAATCACTAAGACTGATTACTTTGTTCCAACTAAGTCTATTCACTAATTTAGTACAGAATTATGTGATGATGTTTTGCATAAGTTTTTGAGGATATGCTTTGAGATTTTATATTAGATCTAAATTTCTGTTATTGATTAAAATGAAAATGAACATTTGATAATAGTTTGGATATCATACATACATGTGCCAAGAGTACAATGTTAACATAGTGAGGGTCAATAATTTTTTAATGAAAACACATAATGTGTGGCAACTTTCATTATTTTCATTATCAAATATTTGATTTCTATTTACTATAAAGTTCTAGACATGTTATATGTTTTAATATTTTAAATTTGTGTAGATTGCAAAGGTGTAAAAGAAGATTTCATTGTGTTTCTTCCATACATGCACACTTTGCACCTCTGCACTCCACATAATGAAATCTTATTTCATAGCTCATAGAAATTGGATTGCAGATATATCTTTTATATATAGTATTTATTTTAATCGTAACTATGATGATTGGAATTTGAATCTTGATATAATTCTTGTTACCGTAACTAATTTTGCTTACTATTGAAGACTTCTCAGGCGCTAAGACCTATTACAATGTTCTAATTCTAAATTTATTCGCCAATTTTGTAGAGAATTCTATGATAATGTTTTGCATAAGTCGTGTAATTGATCACAATGAATTTCATATGTTAATATTATGACTAAGCCTTAATTAATTTTTTAATACTAGGTGGGAATTCCTCTATACGACAATGAGTATCTACCACTATAGGTTCTCGTACTCGCCAATAAAAAATCAAGTGAAAAATGAAAATGTACAACTTTATTATTTGGATTATTGAATTATTTTTTTTATTCTTTTATTTTTAATTGAGTTAATTTCATTATGAGGCATGTGGAGGAAGCACAATTAAGTCTTCTTTCACGCTCTGCACAATGAAATTTTTTGTTACACCTCCACACTTAGCACAACAAAACCTTCCTCTGCATCTCAGATGATCATATTGAATGTGGATGTTTGACAATAATTTTGTATGTAATACATACATGTCCCGAGAATACAAAACTAACACGGTGATGGTCAATGAAAAATTCAATGAAAACACATAATGTACCACGACTTTTATTATTTTCATTATTGAAGTTTTGTAGTTATATTTATTATAAAGTTCAAAAGATTGATCTGTTTTAACCTCTTAATGTTGCGTGGAGTATGGAGACACAGAAGAAGCTTTAATTGTGCTTCTTCCACACCTTAGAGTGAAATTGATAGATTAATTTTGTGGGAATTAAATTTTTGTATATGCACTTACTTGTTATATAAAATTGCTTGGTGCTTGTCTCACTTCCATTTAATCCAATTGCTTAATATAAATTTTAGATGTTAATAGTATCACTAAGTTTTAATTAATTCTTTAATACTCGGTGTGGATTCCTCTGCATCATAATTAGTGTCCTTCACTACAAGTTATTGTACTAATCAGTAAAAAATCCAATGAAATTAAATAATGTATAAAAACTTTTATTACTCTCATTATTGAACTAAATGTTTTAATATTAAGCACAATGAAAGCTCTTTCCCCTCTTCTACACACCTCACAATGAAAGCTTCCTCCCCACCTCTGCACTTTAAACAATGAAAATGTTTGCTGCAACCACACACTTTGCACAATGAAAGAATCCTCCACATCTTAGATTCCATTGTGTGGAGTATGGAGGTGCAAAGAAAACTCTCATTTTTCTTCTTCTCCACGAGTGAAATTGATATATTAATTATGTGGGACTCGAATTTCCAAGTATGAACTTGCTCCTCCAACTTGCTCCTCCCCTCCATTTAATCCAATTACTTAATATAAGTTTTAGATGCTAATAGTACAACTAAGCCTAATTAATTTTTTGATATTTGGTTCTCAATAAAAAATCCAATGAAAACACAAAATGAACAACATTTATTGTTATGATTATCAAATTATATGTTTAGTCTTTTATTTTTAATTTAGTTAATTTTATTACACGCAGTGCAGACAAAACATAATGAAAGCTTCCTCGATACTCTACACATTGAAATCTTTTGCTGCACCTCCACACTCGGCACAATGAAGGCTTCTTCTGCATCCCAGATGCACAATGAAATCTTCCTTCACACTGTATATAATAAAAGATTTCACAACACCTTCGCACTCGGCACAATGAAATCTTCCTCCGCATGTGAGACTGAATTCGGGGCAATTGCTATAACGATTGCATTAAATGTTTTAATCTTAAGAAAAATGAAATCTTTGTCCCCTCTTTTGCACTTCACAGAATGAAAGCTTCCTCCCCAGCTCCGCACTTTGCGCAATGAAAGTGTTTGCAACACCTCCACACTTTTCACAAAGAAAGCTTCCTCTTCATCTCAGAGTGAATACAAGGAAATTGTTGTAACAATGGCAGAGTGTGCATATCTAAGGGTTTGGATTTCATTGTGCAGAGTGTGCATATCTAAGAGTTTGGCTTTCATTGTGCAGAGTGTGCAGGTGCAGAGGAAGATTTCATTTCGGTTCTTTTAGATGAGTAAAATTGACATATTAATTTTGTGGGACTTAAATTTCCAGGTATGAATTTGCTCATTGCCTCCATTTAATCCAATTTCTTGATATGGATTTTAAATGTTCATAGTAATACTAGGCCTTAATTAATTTTTTAATACTGGGTCTGGAGTCCTCGGCACTGTAGTTAGTGTCCATCTCTACAGGTTTCCTCATTGGTCAATAAAAATTACAATGAAAACAAAAACTATTCAACTACTTTTATTATTTTACTTATCAAATTATATATGTTAATCTTTTATTTTTAATTGAGTTAATTTCATTGTGTGAAGTGCAGAGAAATCAAACTTTCACTGCACCTCTTCAGTCGACACAATCAAAGCTTCCTTCGCAACTTGGAGTGAATTCGGGGCAATTGTTGTAACAATTACAAAGTGTGTATATATTAGGGTTTAACTTTCATTGTGTGGAAGTGTGGCTTGTAGAAACAGAACGTTCTCAAATAATGACAAAACATGAACCACACAAAAAAACACAGACTATGCAACTATGCAATAATCACCTTTTTATTTTAATGCCTTTTAATATATATTTTATTTAAATTTTTGTTTTTCAAGTTGTTTGTGGTCCTCTAGGCTTGACATGTGGGTTGAGGAGATGTAATCGAGGGGCATCTAATCTATCAAAGTCACCCAGAGATGGCACTTGGCCTGGGCCACACCAGCCCTAAGCTGACTGAAATTTTTAGCACGTCTCCTCCCCCTAGCACAAGGCACAACCACCCCTCATGAGCTTTGATCTTGGGTCACCTTGCTAACAAGATCTATTCTCAAGTGGTTGTGTTAGTGAGACTTGACAGTTTAAAAGTTTACATTACATTAATATTTTTATTTAATTTTCCCGTATGTGGGTGATAATTAACGTTTTCAGGCCGATGGGACAGAGGTCTCGTGAAGAACACGTGCCCATCACGCGCAAGGTTCAAATGGGCTGCGAGGGAGACGGTTATCCCAGGATGATGGCTTTAATAGCCACAGGTTGGCAGGCCGAAGGCATTAACGCTTCGATCTCTCTTGGCTGTGCTTCCCCTCTCGGCTCTGTGATGGATTTGATTGCAACTTTTATGGCGGACGACCACCGAGGTAGAGCTGGAAGCTCTATATACAGTGGCCCTATCCGCGCTCCTGGCCTCATGCATTCTGAATTCTGCGTTCTTGCCCGCCTGCAATCCGACCTCTGGGTAATCCGAGTCCAGTTCTTGGTTCAGGCAGGCTCTGCCCTGTTTTGTCACAACTCAAACCTGTTTGTTCGGCTGAATTACTCCCTGAATCTCCCCGCCAGCATGGTTCGTGAGCACCAATGGTTGCTGAGCCACAGGGGCTCCAGCAGAGGGGGAACCTCACGACGCCCTGCTGCGGAGGAATCTCGCCCTCCCTATCATTGCCCGCACTGCCATTGCTTCTGTCACTGCCCCAGCTCGACCATCGCTCATCCTTCTCAGCCTACCCAACTTCTGGAAGCCAGCTCCTCTGGCACCTCTGGTGCACCCTTCTTTGGCTTGGCCATCTTCTCTTTCGATATCCGTTTGACTAGGCCGCGTATCAACGCTCATATCTGTGTTTTGTTCATTGACGAACTGGAGGAGGAAGGAGGCACTAGCTCTCCGCCTGTTCCAGCTCCCCTGCAAGAAGAAAGCCATGAGGCCAACACGACACAAGAAGACAAGGGAAAGACAGTTGAGGCTCCGACTCCTCACAAGGACGGCAGCGAATCTCCACCTGCAGAGGCTGAGGAAGCTGCAACAACGGAGCTGGAGGAGGACTACTACAGGCCCTACCCAATAGTGGAGGAGGAGCCGGAAGACTAGCACGTGGCTCCAGTTCGGGAATTGATGTCCGGGTGCTGGCTCTTGGCTTCTCTGGTCAGGTTTCCTCGTCCACTTGTCATTTTCTGTTTATGTGTTGTTCTGTCGATGTGTCTTTGTGTCAATGTTTTGGGTCGACGTGTCTTGTTTCAATGTTTTGGGGTTCTTTTGGGTATGAGGAACTTAGCCTCCGTGGCGTTCCCCTGCGTGGGATTGATGTTTACTGTTATGGTTTTGGGTCCTCCCCTGCAAGGGATTGGTGGTCGCTGTTCTGGTTTCTGGTTTTCCCCTGCGTGGGAACTTTCATGGTCCTCCCCTGCGTGGGAATTTCTGAGTCTTTTTCGTAAGCATGGCCAAAGGGTTGAGCCCGTCTGCCAGTATCTCTGGCAGCAGGCTCCCTCTGTAAAGCCTGACTGTAACTGTATCTTCAACTTTTGTACATAATAGATTAGCCTAATTCAGAAAAAAAATAAAAATAAAAATAAAAATAAATAAATAAAATTATTTAATTTAATTCTTATTTTTATTCTTATTTAATTCTTATTTTTATTCATTATATTACGTTACAATATAATATCTCTATTACACTGGATTGGAGAGTACTTCTCAATAGAAAGAATTTCCAAATTTATAAACAAATAACTTTAAAATATACAATAAATATATTTCACTTTTAAAAAGACCAACAAATAAATGTAAGTGAAAATTGATTAAAAAAATTAAATATTATAAAACAAACTTTACCAACAACTTCAAACAATTTCTAATATATTATATACTATATATTATATATTATATATATTATATATATATATAATTTGAAATAAAATTTGACAAGTTACCTATAGGATTGTATCAAATTTACATGACTTTTGTGATCCATATTAATAATAAATAAATTTCAATAATATGATTACTCTTAAAAACAATCTTAATATTATATTTATTTATTTAATTAACTAAAATTATATATATATATATATATAATATATATATATATATATATAATTTTCAAAATAAAATTTGACATTTTATCAATAAGATCACTATCAAATTTACATTTTTCTTTTCCTTGAGTTTGACATTGAAATCGTTATCAAAGATACGTTTTCTAATTTAAACTGGTTGCATGTTTTACGTTCCAGCTGTATGCATATCTGTCGAATGATTATATAAACTAGCAATTGTCCCAAAAGGTACAAAGAGAGGCCGATAGGATTATTAAATTAGAACTGTTGAATTTCTCTAGAAGACCCTCTTTGGGAACAAAACTCCAGTATGTTACATAAAAAATGTGTTCCACTCAAGGGATAAAACCCCTTTATCTCACAACAATGATTTTGACTAATAGCCATCATATTGCAGATGTTTGTTTGACATTGTGTGCTTGTCTCTCTGTATCATTTTTTTTTTCAGGAAGCTCGTTGGTGTGATGAGAAGTAATGTTGCATAAGATTTCTAAACCCACAACAGGCAGACACACAACACAGTTTTAAACTCAAGAAAACCCTCATCGTGAATAAAAACTCCAGTACGTTACATAAAAAATGTGTTCCACTCAGGGGATGAAACCACTTTGTGTTACAATAGTGATTTCCACCAATAGCCATCAAATTACAGACGTCTGTCTGACACTTAGTACAACATGTCTCTCTGTATCTTCTTTTCCAGCAGGCTTGTTGGTGCAATGAGAAGTAATGTTGTATAAGATTTCTAAATGAAGGACAAATGGGAAGAATACAAGTAGGAAAGAATCTCCCGGTTCTTATGTTTAAACGTATCAATCTACAAGAAAAACTCGTCAATTCGAAGATTTTCCTTAATTTAAACGTAATGTGAAAAGATCTTGCTAGCTTAAATAGATTATCTAATTCATCTCTGTTTACTTGTGGATTTGTGCAAGGGTTTGTATTGAAGCTTTTCATGAAAAGATATTGCTAGGTTAAATATATTATATGTTTCAACCTCCTTCACTTGTGGATTTGCGTAAGGGTTTGTATTGAAGCCTTTCATTCTCAAGATTTTTTGTTTCCATCATCTTTATTCAAAGGTTTTCGATTTAATTTCAATAAATCTAAGATAATATCAAATCATTCTAGTTTTCACTTTCAAATGCATTAATCTACAAGTGTTTCAAATAGAAGTGACGTGATTCTTTTGCTTCTACTAAAACAAATTAGTGTGTGTATCTATTCCGTTAGGATGTGAACATGTCATTAGTTATCATAAACAACATTGCGGCTTTCAGGCAACAACTGCCAAGCATTAATATTCAAATATTGTGGATAAATTATCGCTACCAACTCGCATTTTGAGTACATGGAAAATGGATGAACCATATAGTAAATTTCATTTTTAATGAATGGGAACGATGCACGATTGTAGGAATAAGAATCAGTTATTGTGGAGGAGGTGGGAAGACGTATTAATGTGTCAACAAGTTCCTTGCAAAGGGAAAACGTGGAGAATCACCGATGAGACCAATGTCCTTGCACAATGAACTCGAAGAGTATAGAGATAACTATGCAGAATAGGAAATGGAAAGTGGTAAGGTTTTGATGATGACATCCCACTCCCACTTTGTGGCCACGATCCCTGGTTTTCTTATTTATGCAGGGATTGAAGCCAATAGAGAGCATAAAGGTCGCAAGATTGAGTTCCATGAGTCTTCCGAGCCCCATTCCTTCCTACCAGCCCAAGCCTCCATCGTCGTCTTTTGCGAGCCTGACGTCTTCTTATCACCCGAGCTCGATGCCTTCCTACCAGCCCAACCCTGCATTGTCATTTTTTGTGAGCACGACTTCATCATCATTCGAGCATGGTGGAGCATTCACGAAAAACTCTTTGATCCTGTGGCTCAAGAACCTCATGACGTCGTCGTCGACTATGCTGATTCACGACGGGGGCTTGATCTGCGCATTGATGACCCTGCTCCTGAGCACAGAAAAGAAGCCAAAAAATTCCAATTCTCTTGACGATGTACTTCATTAAAAAGCTCAAAGAAAAAGGGAAGAAAGGGCAGGATGTGTGGATAAAGAATATTCCTTATAGAGGAATCACAGGAACAGTTTCTGTCTTATGAGCATGGCTAAGATGAGAGAAGAATAGGGGGACTTATTTGTAGGTTTTGCTTCACAGTTTTATGACCTGCACAACAACATGGAGAAGCTAGTGAAACCCATAGAGAAGAAGATCCAACCATTGAATCAGATAGAGAATTGAATGAAGATATCCAAGCAATCTGTATTGAATGGCTAAAGCCTAACATGGCTACAGCCAGTGGTTCGAGGGTGATGTAATTGGCTCCAACATTGAATAGCTGCATGGAACGCATGAAACTCAGTCTAGAGAAAAGAAAATCAAAGACAGGTGATCTGAAATAGTAGAAAGATGAAGTAGCCAAGTAACTAAAGCAAGAAATACCCACCACCAGTTATCTGATCATCCCATTGTTTCATGTCATTTTGGTTGTAGTAAACCTATAACTATGTCGTAAAGGTTAATCTAGATACTATGTTTTTAGAGCTGTTTATTTTTAGAAACTCAAATTAAATTAGCATACCACACCATGTCAAAACAAAAGGCCACAGTAACTTAAAATATATGTAAACAAGGCCTCTTACAGACAGAACAATATATATCTGCCTGTTCCAATCCAGAATAAATAAATAAAACTAACTTATGAATGTGTTTAGAGATGTACTTGAATAGGAAGTACTCGACACTCTCAGCGGTGGCATAAAATGCCTGTTCAGGGTCAAAATTTAAAGGCATAAAATGAGGAGAGTACTGAGCATGATATTTAATGTTAGCTGCAACCTATGAAGCTTCTTTGGCTGTAGGATGAGCCACAGTTGGAAAAATAGAGAGATTTCCCTTCAAAGACTTGTTGCCCTCGGTTGTCAATGCCATAGCCCTGTTCTATGCTTCTACTGGGCTGGCTCCAATACTCACTTTCATGCTGCAAATAAGCACTCCACCAGAACCGATAAGAAGAACTACAATTGTGCAACCTTGAGAGGGTTTCCGTTGAGGTTTTGCGAGACTCGGGCAATAGAACTCGTGCCAGCTACAAAGATTCTCTGTTGATACCATGACGAGTAATTGAAGGGACCATGACGAATATATTATGTCAGTGGAAAGCAGAAGGGTGGTGCCAGGTGTCAGTGGAAAGTAGAAGGGTGGTGCCAGGTGTCAACCTGAGAATGAATATCTTATGTCAGTGGAAAGCAGAAGGGTTGCGCCTGGTGTCAACCTGAGAATGAAAAGGACGAAGAAAGTCCCTTTAAAAGGAAGGCCTATCGGCCTAATAAAATACGTCATGTATGACGTCAAATTTGAGACATAGTCCCCTTTCGGCCAATGATTCTCATTTTTTATTTAAGCAAATGTTTTATCTTCATCATGGGAGTTGAAGAATACTTCTTCCTATTTGGAGTCTGCTAACGAGGTGGAGGTTTAAGAATACTTCTTCTTATTTGGAGTCGTTAAAAAGAGGTCAGAATCTAGGCAAAAAAATCTCAAAAAATCTTGAAAAGACAGTATTTGAATCGCATTTTTGATGGTGGAAATGGATTCAACACCATCAAAAATGTCTAAGACACCTAAAATTATGAAATTTAACAATTATAACTTGGATTTATAAAAATCCTTGCCAGATTTTCTCTAAATATAACCGGAATTTCCATAACTTTCCAAGCAATTCCTCCGGCTAGTTAGACTACGGCTTCCTATTTTTCCTAGCGATCAAATCGACATCTGCGTTTTTCATTTCATCGTGACTTCCGATTTTTGCTCTGATCAAATCCATTGGCAAAAAATAATTCCTATGCTATTGGGTTGTATTGAGCGGCGACTGTATATGTCCATCGTTAGATTTCGGCCTTGGCAAAATCCAACGGTGGACATATACAGCAGCCGCTCAATTAAAGCTCGATAGCATAAAATTTATTTGTTGCCAAACCCATAAGCATCCCTGGTGCTCCACGTCATGAGCGGTTGTCATATCTATCCCTCTAATATAGTTAATTTGTAAGTAATAAAATATTATTTTAATTTAATATTAATTTGCAATTTTATTTTTAAACATGATTAAATTATAATTAAATTTTATATGCATGATTTTAAAAGTCAGATGTCAATAGATAGTAGATAATCTATAGGTATTAGATAACTATTATTAATAGCCTTAACAATAATGTAAATATTTGATGAATACTTGTCACATTAAAAAATGCAATTTATAAAACACACGTTGGCCAGTTCCGATGAAAAGAAATACGAGAGCTATTAGGAGGCGTATTTCTTCATTTTGGAGAATAAACAATTTAAGACTATGAGGGAAAAAAAATTGCAATTTAGAAAAGAAGCGTTGACCTCTTCTGTAAATACGAGAGCCATTACTCGATGCGTCGTACAGCATTCAACAGAGTTAAGAAGCTTCCTAGTATTTTCCAGCTATCATCCAAGGTTCCGAATGCGTAGGGAGGCAAGCAACAGAGTTAAGAAGCTTCCTCGCATTTACCAGCTATCATCGAAGTTTCCTCGAAGATTGCAGAATGTAGTAGAGTTAAGAAGCTTCCTAGCATTTATCAGCTATCATCGAAGGTTCCTGGAAGACTGCAGAATGTAGTAGAGTTAAAACGCTTCTTAGTCTTCCTTTGTTGCCGCTCAGACAGTGTGTCTTTTTGGTTGGAAACTGTTTGTATTTGTGCCAAGGAACCTGCATAGGGTTGTTTTTGGTCAGTTCAGCGGGAAGACGGGCTAGCGTTTGACTAAGCTCCTTGCCTTGTGAGCAGATGCCACAACTGGCATATTCAACGACATGCGCAGAAGTTTAAACGATTTGGGAAGCTATGCCAGAAAATCGAGAGGATTTCACCCTGTTGTCGGCAAAATTGTGAAGTATGTGGCATGTTTTAGGGCAAATCTTTCCACATGACTTCTAAACCAGTCTTTAAAGGATTTGACTAGGTAGGCAGTACGCTTCATAGAATTCTCCTGGCAATGCCCACAATATTGGTATAGTTATGTGAAGACTTGCAAATAATTCGAAAACCGATGCAATAAAAATAAGTGCGACACGATTCTTGCAATGCAATTTCTAGATGCGTAGGGGCATTCAGGGACACGTTGTGTGGAATGCAGCAGAGTTAGCAGTCAAGTGCAGACCAGGCCATTTTTTTTTGTAAATGACCACATCCTTCACCCATCAAACTTTACGTTGCGCGTTATCTTAACATTGCTTCTCAGTATTCATTGAACTCCAATGGCACACTTAGTCCCTCATCATGATGATTCTACTTCCTCTTCCACTGCCTCTTGTTCTGCATCAGTTCCTTATGCTTCCTCATCCACTGCCTCTTGTTTTGCATCAATTCCTTATTCTGTGACAGTTCCTTGTGCTTCCTCCTCCACTGCCTCTTATTCTTCGTCAGTTCCTTATGCTTCCTCATCCACTGCCTCTTGTTCTATGTCAGTTCCTTATGGTTCCACCTCCACTGCCTCTTGTTCTACGTCAGTTTCTTATGTCCACTATGAAGTATTCATTAATATTTGTAATTAAAATTATTGTAGCCGAGATGTCAAAACCTTCACTACCAAACTTTGCAGTCTCTTCCAATCCCTTCAGTTGCATGCTTTTTTGGACAACCCAAACTTGCGAGACTTGCACGACAAGATTCCTCCGAAAATAGAAAACGCTATTTTAGCCTCCTCTGTACACATCGCCATTTTATCTCCAAATTTTGTGCAATCAAAATGTTGTCTCAATGAGCTTGTTCTCATGATTAAACCGACTGCAGAGTTGAAGACTACCACTATTCCCGTTTTTTACTACTCCAGACCTAGTGAGCTCAGGTGGACGGGCAAAGACAATAATCGACCCTATGCTCAAGCCCTGTGCAACTATGAAAAGGAAAATCTATATGATACAGAGACAATTAAGGAGTGGATAGATGCTCTATGCCATGTTGCAAAAATTAGTGGTTTCGTTGTGGATGAGAATCACAGGTGAGCATCCCGCTATCCAAATCCAATTTAGTTTTCTGTAGTTAGTTGTTTCTCTCTATTTATTTAACTCTATAAATGAATGAATGGATATGTAGGGACGAAGAAGAGATATTGAATAAGATTATACAAAGCGTGTTCCAAGAATTTCCTTATGGTCCCCGTTACGATGTTTTTCTAAATCATCACGGACCTGATGTGAAAGAGACATTTGCCAACGCTCTTTACAATAGCCTTGTTTCTTGTGGATTTAGAGTTTTTCTGGACGAACAAAAATTCGTGCAGGGACTGAATATTAATCCTCAAATATAGGTCGCCATTCAACTCGCCCATGTCAATATTGCTATTTTTTCTCCCCGCTATGCACAATTTTGTTGGTGCCTCGAAGAACTCAACCTCATGGTGAGGTCAAAGAATACCATTCTTCCTATTTTTTATGAGGTCAAGCTTTCTTATTTGCAATGCTCTGAACGTGTAGTGTATGGTGAACCCCTGCTCAACCAGAAAAACAATGATCGACAAGATCCACATACTCTTCAGGATTGGAGAGACGCTCTTTTCTGAGGTCGGAAAACTCCCTGGTCAGGAGATGGATGGGTGAAGATTTTCTCCTATTCCCAAGCCATCTTAGTGTTACTTTTCAATTGGTTGGTGCATCACACTTGCACAGTTCACTAATTATGTTACTCTTTCCACGAAATATTCAGGAACAATGACGACCTGTTGACAAAAATTGTGGAAACCGTAAAAGAAAATCTTGAAAAACGATTTGAAGTCATTCGAAGCTCGGACTTGCAAAATGTGTTGAAAAGTGTTTTAAAGGAAAATGCCATGAAAGTAGCTGTGAACCGTGAAACAACTATTACGAAACAAGATGTGAGCCGTGAAGCATTTGTATGGAACAAGCTATGAGCCGTGAAGCAATTGCAACAAAACAGGTCATGCGCAAGTAAACGCTCCTCTTTGGCTTAATCTTTATACATTTTCATGTTTTTGAATCATTATAAAGTTTCAAAATTTTTAGCTATGTTTACTTTAGATAAAGTTTGAGATAAATATTCAAAGAGAAAGAAATTTCTAGGGCCATTTTTTATTAGAATAATGGAAAAAAATTAGAGCTTTATTATTAGCATTTTGTTGTGTTTTGTTAAGATTGTTAAAATTTCAAATCCTATTCATGAAGAGATTCAAACTCAATCACTTTGCAACACAATATATTTAAGCGTTTCGTGCTCGGATGAATGCAACTTGTGAGTGTAGGCAGCTATATTCACATTCAACTTTGTGTCCCCTTAGAGGTGCAAATCTATTTTTCAATTACTTTTCCTTCCATTACATTTTGGGTTAGTATCAAAGCCACCTACGAAGAGCGAGGTGCACTTTTTAATTTTAATCACAAGAGACAGTGAGCATTGAATTGTTGAACCCATACACGAGTGACAGTTACAAACTGAGCGAAGGTTTGATTGGTGTAAAAGTGGAATGGTGGACCACTAACTTGTGTTGTGTATTTCGCCTAAATGAAAAGCAGTTTCTGCCAAAGAAGCGATGATGGGGTGGCCCCCCATTGATCTCTCACAACTCCATTATCTTGATAATCACAAGTTAGCGAGTAACACCATGAGCTAGAGAGTAGTTATTACATGTGGAGGATCTAATTAAGATTATCCAAGAACATAGCAGTGAGCTTGCATGGAGTTTGAAGGAGACTTTGCATGTTGAAGTTGTGGAATATTTGGCGTGGAGAGTAAACAACTATGGAGCTTGTTGCTATCAATGCCATGGAAACTTACGTGAGCATGGAGCATGAGCTATTGTGGAACTTGTAGCTATGTGGATGTCCAACAGAAGTGTAAATGTTTGAGAGCCTAAACAATGTGAAATATATTACTATTCGTTGGTTTGTAGAGATGTTCAAGTGAGCTACGAGTGATGTAGGAGCTGCGTGGTTCACATTGTGCCAAGTGAGTACCGCATGGAGCTGTTTTCTGGGGCAACTAAGTGTATGATTATTGAGTAAGGAGTTGTGTGATCCAATTGTGCCATAAAACATGTATGTAGACTGTTGGAACATTCAGTGTTGTGTTGAGTAGCTTATGGGGACCATGCCATTGAGTTCTTTTGTTTGGCTGAGAATTTTGGGAGACTGTTCCACTTGTGTGTGAGACTTGGAGACCGTCTTGGGTATGGAGAGGTGTGCTAGCTTGTGAGTTGAAAACATGTTAGCTATCAGTGCTACATTCTTCTAGCCAAGGAGTTGTGTGCTGCAAAGTGCAGATTTGCTATAGCCTGGAACATGGGGTAAGCTATGACCTTGTATGGAAGAGCTCACGTCTTTAACACATTGATTGTTTCTTTGAAGGAGAGTTTGTTGCAAGGCTAAGTGGTGTGTAGCTTGCTCGGATTGTTTTAAGACATTGATTGTTTCTTTGAAGGAGAGTTTGTTGCAATGCTAAGTGGTGTGTTTCATGCTCAGAGGAGTTGATGTGTGGTAAAAGTTGTGTTTTTAGTTTCCTTTTTTTTGGCTTGAAGGAATTGTTGAAATGGTGTGTAAAACAAAATTCAATGGCTAACCTTTTGGCAGAATTTTATCTAACTGAAGCGGCAAAGTTAGATAGTGCTAACTGGGAGAGGTATGAGACTAAGGAAACGATATTGATGAGAATGTCCCTAAAGTAAAACATTATTCCTGATATTCAAGATTGGACAACACTCAAAGATTGTATGAGTGAAGGATATAAATCGAGTTCTCTATAAAGAGTAAGCTCATTTCCAATAAGATGGGAAAAAATGAAAGCATTAGTAATTTTATTTTGAGAATTAAATATCTTAAAGATAAGCTTGGATATATAGGAGAAACAATATATAACACTACTCTCGTAATTATAACCTTAAATAGAATTTTAGATGAGTACCAAATGTTTATTACAGTTCTTGCAGCAAGGGAGAAACATCCCATTTTTTATGAGTTGGCAAGTCTAGTTATGCAAGAGGAAGAAAGCTGAAATAAACTTGAACCTCAAAGTTTTGATCTGGTGCTAATGGTCAAAGGGAAACAAGCTTTCCGAGGAAAGCAATGGGAAGGAAGCAAAGGAGGAAAGCCACCACATGGAAAGTGATCTAGGTGGATATTGGTGGCCACCCGTCTATTCCACTTGGACCCTAACCATTATTTCTTTTAGTATTTCAGTTTCATTAATTGTAGCACAATTTAATCTTTTTGGCAGTTTTTCAAGTCCTGAACTTCTGAAGCCGTTTTGAGGCCCTAAATGATGTTTTTTTTGGAAAATCACAAGTGGCGAACGTAAGGTTTTAAATAAACATTCTTTTTCAGTGGTTGTATTCCTCGAGTAGATCTTTCTAATGAGGTATCGTGTGTGTCAAATGGAGATCAATGCCAAAGTTATGACCCTGGGAAGTTGATGTGCCAATTTACCCCAACAGGGCCCATAGTTTGGCGTTTCATCTCTTAGGGTTAGGTTTTTGGATGTTTGGGATTTTCCATCCGCTAAATTTATTCTCAAAGACAAGCTACCATCGCCTGAGCTCATTTATTTCCATTCTGTATGTAAGCATATTTCAGTTCTTTGATATTAATGAAATGAAGTTTTATTTGTACCGCATCTCTTTGTTTCTGGTTATATCTTTAATTTGTTGTGTTCCTGTTTCAATTCGGATCAGTGCTATCAGAGCAATTTGCTCTTTATTGATCCTTCTTTTCATCTCCCCAACGAGGTCGTGGTATAAGGAGTTAGGTCTTGATCTCGTTGAACCTTTGCAGGATCAGCCTCGCAAACCTCGACGGTCACCCATAGGGGAAGAAAAGAAAGACGATGGAGCAGGAGATCCTATCAAAATATTTCTCGAGGAGGTCCTCGAGAAACAAAGGAACACAATGATGGGTAAATTTGCACATATCCTTCAATGGTTTCCCACCAGCGGTCCATCCACATCCAACAACCACTCTGGAGGCACCACTCATTTTAAAGTACAAGTAAACTTTGACATTCCCATATTTGAGGTCCATATAGATGCGAGCGTTTTAGATAAATCATTAAATCTGTTAGAAGGATATTTTTTTGTTCATGATTTTTCTAAAAAAAATTCTTTTCAAAGCCGAACCCCACGTCAAGGACTAGTGGGAAACCTACTATGAGGAGAAGGATGAAAGTACACCCTCACTGTTTTCAGTGGCACTCTCTTGGAATTCATTCCGGGAAACCATCAAAGAGTCGTACTACCCTGTCGGGAGCTATGAGTATAAATACATAAAGTGGACCACGTTGCAGCAGGGAAGGGACCAAGACATGCCAGAGTTTACCAATGTTTATCATACCCTTCACACGAAGTTGGGTATCAAGGATTCTGAGAAACATTTGGTACTCAAGTACCACGACTGCCTACACAGGTACATCCAGGATGAGATTGATCCGGATTTAAACAGGAACGTAACAAATTACAGAGGTAACCATCAACACAGATATGCAGCGAAAATAATACTTCATTTAATTAATGTAAAATACTGAAATATGCTTACAAACAGTAATGGA
>APFE030080803.1:0-13090 GCA_000404065.3 Pinus taeda
AGGAAACTTGAACTCATTCATTCAGATTTATGTGGTCCAATGCTTGTTTCTTCTGCAAATGGAAATAAATATATCGTGACGTTTATTGATGACTACACCAGAATGTGCTGGGTTTATTTATTGAAGAACAAATATGATGCTTTCCAAACATTCAAGAATTTCATAAATGGATTGAAAATGATGCACAATCTCATATTGGGTCTATTCGCACTGATAATGGAAAAGAATATACATCAAATGAATTTTAAAACTATCTTCGACAACATGGGATCAAACATCAAACAACTGTGCCTTATAATCCCCAACAAAATGATGTAGTTGAAAGAATGAATAAAACAATCTTGAATATGGTACGATCCATGCTCTTCTTCAAAAAATGTAAAGATAATGTTTTGGGCTGATTCTGTTCTATGTGCTGCATATATAAAGAATAGATGTCCATCTAATGCTATAAGAAACAAGACTCCTTATGAATTGTGGTATGGACATGTTCCTTCGGTAAAGCATCTTAGGATCTTTGGTTCCACCCGTTATGCTTTGATAACAAAGGTACATAGAAACAAACTTGGTACTAGAAGTTGTAAGTGTATCTTCCTGGGGTATTCAAACACCTCCAAAGCATACCGCCTCTATGATGAAGTAAATAAAAAGTTTGTTTTATCTAGAGATGTAATTTTTCTTGAATCATCCAAATCTGATAATGTTGTTGAGCGGCAACTTGATCGCTTGAATAGATTCACAAAAATGAAATCATTTCAAGAATTTGATAATCAGATTCCACATCTTGAAGGGGGGATTCCTATTCTAGATCAACATGTGGAATCTTCTTCTGAAGAATACTCTCCCCCGACTGAAACTCCAACAACGGATGGTGCTTTAAGTGATGTAATTGATAGAATTGGGAGACTCAATCTTGATTCACTCCCAACTCAATCAATAGAGCAGCCTGGACCATCTCAGAAAGGTCCCCCAAAGTGGCTGACGAAGACACTTGAAAGTGTTGATCCTGATGAAATTGGAAAAACAAGAACCAGAAACTCAAACCGACAAAATGGAGGTTATGTAGATGACTCTAATTCACCTCTTGATATGGATGTTTCTTATGATTTTGAATTGAACTTGTCTATATATTTTGAACTAACTTCCTTTAAAGAAGTTGCTTCTCATAATGAATGGAAAGAAGCAATGCAAAAGGAGTATGATGCCCTCATAAAGAACGACACTTGGAAGCTGGTTGATCCTCCATTTGGAACCAAACCAATTGGCTTCAAGTGGGTCTACAAGGACAAGTACAAAGCTGATGGCTCACTTGAAAAGCACAAAGCTAGGCTTGTGGCAAAAGGTTTTGCACAGAAGGAAGGGGTTGATTATGAGGAAACTTTTGCCCCCACGGCAAAATGGGCCACCATCAGGACACTCTTTGCACTAGCAGCTTAGAACGGTTGGAAAGTCCATCAAATGGATGTAAAAACTACCTTCTTGAATGGAGATCTAAAAGAGAATTTTTTTATGTCCCAGCCTGAAGGATTTGTTGTGAAAGGACATGAACATAAAGTATGCGAACTTGTGAAGTCCTTGTATGGCCTCAAACAAGCACCACGAGCCTGGTATGAAAAACTAACTGAGCATCTTCTGAAAGTCAACTTCAATCATTTTGATCTTGATGATGCAACTTTATTTGTCAAGAAAGTTGGCAAAACAGTTGTATATCTTGTGGTATATGTAGATGATCTTTTAATGACAGGGAACAATGAAAGCTACATTACATCCATAAAGAAGGAATTGGGGAAAAGTTTTTAAATGACTGATTTGGGCTATGTTCATTACTATCTTGGTATTGAAGTAACCCAACATCTGAAGTCCATATTTCTTTCTTTCTCAAAAGAAATACATTGGAGATTTGTTAAACAGATTTTGCATGACAGAGTGCAATCCTCTTTCTACTCCAATGGAACAAAACTTAAAGCTCACATCTATTGAAGGAAAGGAATTTGAGGATGCAACAAAGTACATACAGCTTGTAGGAAGTCTCATCTACCCCACTACTACCAGACCAGACATTTCATTTGCTGTTGGAATCCTCTCCAGGTTTATGCAAAAGCCTTGTGAGGGACATTGGTCTGCTGCAAAAAGAGTTCTAAGGTACTTGAAGGGAACTCAAGAACTTGGAATCAAGTATACACAGGTGGACGACTTCAGCTTGATTGGATACTCTGATTCAGACTTCGATGGAGACAAAGAAACTGGAGTATCTACTTCAGGATATGCTATGAGTCTTGGATCAGGAGCTGTCTCCTGGAGATCACGCAAACAATCAGTACCAGCAGATTCCACAACAGAAGCAGAATATGTGGCAGCAGCTGAAGCAACGAAAGAAATTGTGTGGCTCAGGAAAATTCTTGAAGATTTGCAGGTAAAACAAATACAATCAACTCCACTCATGATTGATAACACATATGCAATAAAGTTGGCCAAGAACCCGAAGTTCCATGATCGTACTAAGCACATCAATACTAAATATCATCTGATCCGACATCATGTTGAGGCCAAAACAATCCATCTCCGTCATTGTTCCACAAACGAGCAAATTGCAGACATCTTCACCAAAGCGCTTGGAAGAGAAAAGCTTGAAAGATTCAGAACGATGCTTGGACTCACCAACATCCCTTCAGATTAAGGGGGGGAATGTTGACACCTAATCCAAAATGGATGGGTGAATTGGACAGTCATCAAGAAGATGAACTGATCCGTCATGTTTATGTATATAAGTATGTGTTAGCTAATGAATAATATATCAGTTTTTCTCCCGCTCATTCTGGAGTTACCCTGGCCTGACATATACCAAGCAAACTCAATTACAAAATCATAAACAAAGACACCTACAAGAATCAAACATTAGTAAAACATGTCTTTATGTCTTCTTGTACTTGGTGTTGCTTTAAGAAATAGACTTTTATGACGTGCTCCCTGTTATCATAAAATCATGTACTAAGGGCTGCTACTTAGTAAGATCTTATGAAACTGTTTTAGACCAGGCTTTAGACTAAGGTTTAGCCTCCTTAGTCAGAGAGGGCTCTCTCACAGATTTTTGATATGCATTAAGGGCAAGAAAAGATGGCTAACTCTTTAAACAGTATATGAAATTTAAGCTAGTTGGAACAATCAAAATTAGGCTTCTCCCATTGGGCTTATGGAGTCATACACTTCTGCAGTAAATCATTAGGTACTCAATCATGGAAGCCAAGGCATATAATGTCTCAACACTCAGAACATTTCTCAAGAAGAACCTCAATTCAAAAAACATACACAGGAAGTCTGAGCACTAGGTGAATTCAGAGTGATTGCATATTTAGTGAACTGTAAAACAAGAAGAATAAAGACCAAACCACATATACTCTGAGCATTTGAAACACAAGATGAATCTTGGGAAGAAAAAGTATTGTTTCTATTACTGTCAAAGTCTTTTACATAGGCCAATATGAAAACTCTGTTTTATAAAAATCTCCAACCCTTTTTACATCATATTTTTCCTATATATAGGAAAACAAGACTAAACTACCTTGAGTCTCCTCCTCTAGCATGAGGGGAGCTCGAAAATCTATCATTAATTGCCTTATCTATATCTAAACCAACTTATTAAATACAAAGGTATTGCGCTGTAAATACATAGAGTCCTATTCCTATTGAAACTCTAATTCTATCTCCTCGTGTGTATGATGCTTTCTTGAGCTTTGACACCTGTACCATTTCTGTAGTGGCCGAAATATATTGGAGAGGGATTCACTGAACGAGCTGCCTTGGATTCTAGCTGTGCAGATGACTCATTATTTGGTGAAGATGTGTGCCCTGTTTTCATGGTCCTTGTCTTCCATTAGTCTTTATTTCCAAAAGAACATGCTTCAAGCTGTTTAATACCTTTAATAACCACGCATAACACCATATGCCTTATGATCTGGATGCTTTGTGAACTGAACAGGTGTTCAACCCAAAATTCCGGTAACCCTACCAGAACCCTAATAATTCGGTCATAAAGTAGCTTTAGGAAGACTTTAGCAAAAAACAAAATATTTCACCTTTTTGCTCCAACACTTACACCTGTCATTCTTTGAATGCTTAGATAGCCTTGTATGGTCTCTTTCCTGCCCTCGAGGCATTCCTTTTCAAAATTTGCTGACCTTAGCATCAATTTCATTGTTTTCTTACAAAACAGTCGTCTACAGCAGTTTCGTAGCGCACTACGAAACTGCTGTTCTTTTCAAAAATTACAGTCTTCAATAAATTTATCAATATCCTTTGTGATTGCAACAGCTTCGCTTCTGGCTTCAAAACTGATAACTTATCTTCCTTATATATGCCATGCTTTCATGCCTCAAAAACCAATGAACTTAAGAAAAATAAAACAAAATCTTGGGGTAGCACCTGACCTTTAAAATTTGCAATTTTATTTGGCAGCTAACTTACCTAGCTGAGCTTTTAGTTTTGCAAGCTCTTTTTCCATGGATGCAATTTCTGCTACAGTTTTCTCCAAATTAGCCATTTCTTCCTCAGCTGCCTCCCATTGTTCCTTTGAAGATGAAGTTTTGGTTTCTTTGGCAATGGGGACCTTTTTATCCATATCTTTCTTTTTGATTTCTTTTGTTTTTTCTGTTTTGGGTAGCTGCTTCTCCATTTCTTTGCTTGCCTTCTTGTGTATGGTTTTCTTTTCATTTCCTCTGCTTTCTCTGCTTTAGGCAGTTGTTTAATTTCTTTTGTTGCAGGTACCTTCACAGCTACCTCTTCCTTGTGCAATTGCTCAGCTACTTTGATTTGCCTCCTGGTGACTGGCCTTCGTGGTTTGACCATAAATTCATTACCAGATTCTTCAAACCTTAACCTTTTTTAGGCCTTTGATTTTTTGGTGCTATCAGGTGATGACTGGGTTAGGTCAATAGGCATTGACTCAACCTGCACTGATTTAGCTTGCTCAAAATCAATTGCCTCAAGCAAATCATTTAGACTAGCTTTTGATATAGGGCTTTCTTCCACAACTATTGATTTGCCTTTTTCTCTACTTAACTGACTTCTGGTTCTGACTCTTGACACCTGTTCAAATCCACTTGACCCTGGTGCATCTTTTTGGTGCTTGATTTTCTCCTTTGATGACTTAGGTGTCTCCTTTGCTGATGATTTAGGTGTCTCCTTTATAACCACAGACTTCTCTGATTTACTCAACTTGGTTTTGAGCTTCTTTTGGTCTTTCACCTCCTTTCTGAGCTCAGCCAAAGTAGGTTCTTCAATTCTTCCTTCTCTTTCCCTAACCGACAATGGAGTGAGGCCTGTCTTGCTTTGAAAGCTGGCCATAAAAATAAAAGAATCCCAATCTCTACCAATTTTTTTCAAACCATCTAACACCAGCAACTTTACTAAACCATGGTGAAATAGGGATGTTTCACAATCATCTTTCTTTAACTGGATTTTATCACACATTTTACTAAGGCTTCTGAACAAGTAGAAAGGGATGTCTATTGATGCTTTACCTGTGAAATGCAACAAGAGTTTGAAATGATAGGAATAAACTTTGGTGTACCTCCCCTCACATGTTAGGTATTTCTGGATGCATGTAAGGAGGAGAGCAAAATTTTCTTTTACGTAACTCCTTGGCACAGCTTTGGTGAGGTCCTCATTTACATACTGTTCCTTCAAAAATTCCTTACAGGGACTCATGTAAAATTTAAAATTTTTGAACCACTCTTGTCCTCCTCTCGGAATTTCAGTGACAATAGAAATGGCTTCTGGGGACACAGGAAATTCTAGCATTGACACCTTAGAATTCAAGCCAGTAAAATTCAATGCAAAAGCTTTCGTTACCTCTGCATGTCCTCCCTTCAACTTTTCGCAAAACCTCCAGCAACCAACATTTTTAAAGGCTCTTGCTACACCTTCATCTCTAAGTGTAAGATCAAGCCCCTCTGGCTCTGTTCTTAGGCACCTACTAGATCGATGTCCTCTTTTCTCCATCTTGCTTGGAATATCTTCACACAGAGAACTACCTGCAGCTACAATTCAAAAACAACTTCGGCTTTAGAGTGCAGGCTCGCTTGCAATGATCCCTTTAAATGAAAACTCGAGCTTCTTTGCGTTTTTTTTCAAAAAAATCTCGTCATACAACAGGCATGTTTACGCACCATGAATACACATTATGACACAACCATACCTCATAAAATCTCTTAGAATGATTGTCATGTGCATGATCCTAAACCTAATGGCGGAATGATAACCTATCATGACCTGGAGAAGACATCAACTGACAAAATGTGGACGGACCTAATGACTCATCTCCCCAGACTTGACATTTCAAGAAAACGCGCTACAAAAACCTCGAATCCCTGATTTTGTAGTGCAGACAATTATGAATTGACAAAACGCGCTACGAAATGGCTGGTAAGTGATACGCTGCGAAAAAGTGGAAACATCATTGCGCAGCTAAATTGGCCAATCAGATTGCGCTACGAAACTGCGCAAAATACAAATGACACAAACAAGACAAGACATGCCTTAAACAATAATGATGGAGGGTATCTAACGGTTTTTCACAAGGACTCACATCAATACCTTTTGAAATTCTAATTTCAAAGTGACACACATAGAAACCTATTCACTTAATTTTTTTTATTTTTTTTTATATAAAACTTTGGACATACGTGGACTGTGGTTCTAAGTGATAACAGAAGGAGTGAGTATGGGTGATTTATGAGTGAGGGGATGGGAGATGACATTATGGGCTGGAAAATGAATGAGGGAGTAGGAATAATAAAAATGAAAGGGAGGGATTTTTTTGTTTGAGGAATTTCTCTTTGGGAATGGAGATAAAGGGATAGGGAAAGAGTTTAGAGTTGTAGTGATAGGTGATAGGAGGAACAATGAAGGTTTAGGATTTTAGGCATACTAGGGGAAAATTTGGGGTTTCATATTTACCATGGGAGAAATTTTGAATTTTCTTGAAGTTTTGAGGGTTTTTTAGCTCTCTTGCCAAAAGCACAACGCCACTATCAAAAGCACAGTGCCACCTTGCCAAAAACACAACGTTATATTTAAGATAACTTTTGACTACCTTCCCAGTGTCCAAATTAGGTGGATATAGCTAGTTGGAAATATTTTCAGGTCTCTAGAACATCTTGAATTTGTCAATTTGGAGTTCTGTTTCCCTATCAAAAGCTCAATCTCCCAAGATTGGTCAAAATGTGTAGAATGAGACTACCAAAATGCATAGTGTTGTTGCAGTCAACTTTTGAAGGTCTTCCTCAACTCCAAATTGGGATCATGATAGCTCATTGGAAATATATTTGTGTCTACTTATCACCTGAATCATCAATCAAGTCATTTGGTCACTCCATCTAGGATAAAAATTGATTTTACCAAGGTCACTCTAAAGGTGCATTAACCCTCCTGAGGCAAATGGTGTTTTCAGCATTTCTCCCAAACCATGAAACTTGTGTAAACACTAAAAGAGGTTTTTCTTCTTGGCTCAATGATAGACAAAAAACTCTCTTACTTTTGTCAAATTCATCTTTTCTTGCTCAGAAACACAGTTTGAAGAAAAACTATCCCTTACGTGTGGTGAATGGCTTGTTCCTTGGAATGATTTCTTGACAAATGATTGAGACCTGATGCTTGATGATATGTAATGGCCTCATACCTTCTGACATCCCTTATTCCTCCTCTCGTTAGATATCTCTGATCCCATAGCAAATCCTAGCTCAGTGGGAGAGGAATTTAGGGTTTTAGTGATTGTTTCTCTTTTGCTTTTGCAGGTGAATTAGTGCTCATGATGACTTGATTTTTGTAGTGGTAGGTGTTTGGCAACATCATTAGATGATTAGGATGATATGGGAACCAATATTACATATGGAAACATAAAATTACATAAGAAATGAAGATGAAAACAAAATACTCTGTTTTCACCTCAAGACAAGTTATGAGGCTAGAATTACATTAGGCTTTCAATATGATAAATTATGGCTTTACCAATCATTATTAGCCTCCTCATGTCCTTGCTGATAATTATTAACATGTAATTATTGGATTTGACCATGGTTGTACCCTAAAACCTAATGAAATGAATTACAAAGTGAACATGGACCGTGACCCAAATATATGAAAGAGGATTAGCAAGTACAAATCATGAGGGAAAAATTTGAGGAAAGCCCTACCATAAGTGAATCCATGACCTAATGGAATGCAAACTCATCAGTACGGGACTCCTACTATGAAATGAAAAAGAGCAGGTTTTGATCACTGATGGCAGTGTGAAGACACTGACACTAACATTGGCTCCAATGGGGATGCTAGCTCCTTGGAGGTGCCGAGAACGTCGTACATCTATTAGCCTTATCCGTTGGACATGGAGTCAAAACTTTTCAAAAATTGAATACTGATGCAATGCAAACTGAAATTAACTCATGAGTCAAAGACACCAACTGACTTGAAACTAACTCAATACTAAAACATAACTAAAAAACTAGGAAAGATTCTCAAAATGGAGTTTATTCAATAAAACCTACTCTAACTGTTCCATTCATCACCTGATCAGGTGAAATGAAACAACCAATGCAACCAAGTAAGAATTCTATCTCCTATTTTAATTCTTTGCAAGTGCTTGTTTACGAACAACCAGAGAGAACTACTGAAATGAAACTCCCACGAAAACTTGTAAGAAGATCCAAATTTTCCCAGATTGAGTAATATCGATTCTCTATCTGACTCCAAAAGCACTGCATAAGGATGTTGAAATTCATGTGCATTGGGACTAAGCTCATCCAATGGGTTACTTTTCTTTTCCTCATACCATGAATGGAAACTTTCATCTGAGCTTTGAGATGAGACACCTGCTGAAAATGACAAAGAAACTGGCTACCAGGTCAAGTTTATATCAGTACATTTTTCAAGCTCATAGTTAGCTAAGGAAGAAGGACTTTGACTGTAGAAATAATTCAACACATCAGCTATTGGATCGTGAAAAACTTGAAAATACTATTGCAACCCATTTTCTATTGGTTCTAAGGAGATATCATGACTTTCTATAGGCTACTTATTTGAAGATATACTATGCAAATTTCCCTTCAACAACTGAATGATTCAAAACAAAATGGTACGGAATCATCTTGCATCATTTGATCATATGTTCTAGCTTCGAAGTATTCATATGCATCCTGAATTTCAGCAGAATTCATGGGCTGCCAATCTAGATATGAGAAGTCTTAAACAAGGATTTCATTGCCCTCAAGATGGTCCAGATCAAAACATGTCGACAGTTGATTTCTAATTTCATGAAAGTTGTATTTTTTTAACTCAAATGAAGTAAAACAAAAAGGAAATGATCCTTCACTTACTTCAAAATTTGTTGCACTTTCCTCCTCACTCCCATAGCTGATATGCAACGACTAATCACTGTATTCAACCTACTGAAAGTGAACTTCCTTCCATAAACCAACTACTGATTTGTTTGCAAGACTAGCTTCTGTTTGGAGAACATAATCATCATCATATTGATCAAACTGAGGAAAATAATCGGTACAAAACATATCAGCAAGCACACATGTGATATCAACATATCTGTCTTCTCCAAGATGATCTATAAAAAATCACTATCAGATCTATGACAACTAGGATAAGAAAGGAAATGTTTCGGATCAACCACTTGTTCTTCTTCAATTAGCGAGCCATGGTCTTGAACATCATACTTATTCCTTGTTGTGATCTTTTGCATCATCTCTTCCAATGCACTTACCAAAATGTCAAGCTTTACCTCTAAAGATGTCGATTCTTCTGGATCTATGTTCTTCCTCTCTTCTTCCTTCAACTTTTCCCTTCTGATCAGCAAATTAGCCTGTACATCTACTGCATTGTTTTTCATCTCTTCAAGTGTTGCAAGGTTCCTTTCCCTCAACTGAAACTCCATTTCCAGATCAAAGGCTTCCAGGTAGTGCAAGAGAGTGGATCCAGAAGGAGGTCTTACATTAACCAGCATCGAAAAATAGACTTGGTTAAACCTAGTAGAAAACTTTTGCATTGTCTCCCCTGGCAGTCTTTTCAGTTGGTTAGATTCTTCTAGAAGTAAGAAAGGGTTTTGTCTGACCACCCACTTGTCGAGGAAAAATTTGATGAACTACTCGAAATCTGGGATGCTCACATCAGGTAGGGTTTTGAACCAACTCTTGACTTTGCATTGCAAAGAAAGAGAAAAAAGCCTAACACTGACATATTCTTCATCAACCTCATAAAGGTCAAGAAAAGACTCAAAATTTAGTACATGTCTCTCAACAAAGATGTTGCCACATTCACCATCAAATCTTCGTAGATATAGGTAATGATTATTTAGGAAAGCATGGAGTATAGGGAGTATGATGAGTGGTTTGTATTGATCTGGAATTTTACAAGGTATAGGAGTATATACAGAAGTTGTAGAATTAGTCTTGGCCTCTTTAGGCTCATTAGTTTGAAGATGGTCATCATAAGATTCAGAGGAAGGGTCTTCATCAAGATCAAAGGCACATGAATATTTTGTGTTGACAATCTTCAAAGGGAAAGAATCAAATACAGGTCTAGGATCTTGGCTCAAATACAATATATTTCGTAAAGCCTTCTTGACATTCTCGGGAAAAGAGAAGAAATAATTTATAATGAAGAACATAATGTCTTGGATGAAATTCCAACTTGAATACCTGATCTTTCCATATTGTCCTTTCATGTTTCTGCTGGTTAGGTTCATCCTCTAGTGGAGTCCTTGGATCTGATCTCGAAATGATTTAGAGTCGTTAGGTGAATGATTTCATCCTTCCGGTGTTTGATCATTGTCCATCATCAACAATCAGATCTAAACTTGATGAATTTTTCTGAGCAACATAAAACTACGATCCCTAGTATGCTCGCCACTATGCTATCACCTAGATTGACCTGAGGCTGAAGGGAGGCAAACCAAGCTAACCACAAACCAAGCTTAACCTAGTAGCAAGCCCTACCAGGCCAGGAGAGGGCTCTCTCCTTATGAATCTTAGTCGAGATGACTGGATCAAGAATAATATTTTATGCTAGGTATAGTAGCTCAACGGTTTTTATTGAATTTGTTGGTGTTTGTGGATTAGATGGAGCTAGGCAGTTTTAGGTCCGAAAAATTAGGTCAGAATGCAGGGTGTTATACAGGGCAAGGTAGTTATAGGCTTTAGCACATGAAATTTAGTGAGGTGAGATGTCTAAGATGGTGGGGAGCTAAGGAGGGCATGTGACAATCATGGATCCTACTCAAACAAAAGAAAAAACATGAAATTTTGGTGTTCTCCTAAGGCAGAGCATTAAACTTAATGGATTCCATCTATATGACTTGAAAACATCCAAATAGAAGCAATTACATGAAGTAGGCATACATAAAACACATGAAAACTAATTACAGAAGAAGAAACTATGCTATAAATTCATACCATAGGGATCCCATAAAAATAGCTGCAATTTTATTAGTTTCCTACCAAACTGCTACAAAATGGTGTATAGTCTGTGCATAAGCATCCAGTTGAGTCCAACCTCATAAAATGACCAAGAAAACACATAATATAGACATCTAAGCTACTCATCCTAACCTTCAGGGGTTGAATCCATGAGAAGATGGGGTGTTTCAACCGTTTCCCAACAAAGAACTGGAATATAGGCAGTGAGACAACTTGCCTCTAAAAAGGGGGAAACTGATTCATTTACCTCAAAACCACTTCTAACTAATGAATCTACCCTATAAAACTATTTTAACATTACATATACATGTCATGTCATCAATTACATCAGTGAAATCATCCATGAAGAGAGAGAAATCAAATCCACAGTCAAAACAGGCGAATTTTAGTTCCCTGAGCAAAATGGCCGTAAGCGCAGTGCCACTAGCCAGAAGTGTAGTGCTAATATTAGGTCACTTTTGGAGGCCTTCTTGGCATCGCAATTGAGCCCATGATAGCTCATTGTAAAGGTATTAAAGTTTAGTTTCTGGAACACCTAGCATTTTTAAATTTGGAGGTCATTTGCACCCTCAAAACTTGAATCTCCCAAGACTGCTTTAGTGTGTCCAAAAAGAGGCAAAAAGGTCATTTTTTGCTAGTTTTTGGACCTTTTGGTGAACAAGATCTGCTCCAAAAATTCTGAAAATTGCTAGGGTGCATGTCCATATCATTCTAAATTCAAAAATGTCAACCCTTTCTCCAATGGATGCATCAGGAAAAAGCGCAAAAATGTCAACATTTTCTCCAATGGATGCCTTGAGAAAATTTGCCCAAATTTGGCATGGAGCACCACCATCAAGTTCTTTGGTTGGCCAAGGAGGCTTTAGCCAACATATTCAACCTATATTGCTCTTTCCTGCCCTCTAAATCTCTCCTCAACCTAGCTTTTAGCTTCCTGATCCTCACGTTACAAATTTTGTTACAAGCCATGTAATGGTATGCCACGTGTCAGAGCATTTTCTTATCCCTATTGGCCTTGTCAATGAGCCCTTCAAGATGTAGGTTGACTCTTTCAAGCCAATTTTCCTATCTTGGTCAATTTCTTGCTCAGTGGGAGTCAAAGTGACATGAACCTCTTTCTCATTTGCCTCTTTATCTTCAATAGCTCAAGTTTCATGAGGACCTGTTTATGACTTAGTTGTTTGTTTTCTTGTTGCAGGTACGTGATGACAAACTTATCTCTCTCTAAGTTGTCCATCAAATCTTATATTTGGTCTTCTTTCTCATGGATAACGACATCTTTGATATTTTCCCTCTCTTGAGCCTCTAAATCAATGATCTAAGTGTCATGCTCCTCGGGCTCATCATCATGCTTCTGCAACTGAAATTTTGTTTCTTGGTAATCAACAAAGTCATCTTCTTGTACCTTTTCCTTGCCTTTGCTCAGCTGCTCAACCTGTACCTATTTTGTTGATGTAGAAGCCAAAGCCCCTTCCACAATTTGTGGAGATAACATTTTCCTATGGATTGATGAAGAAGACAAGGTCCATGTTATATACCTGGGGGGTAATATGGGGTACCGAGGGAGGTACCCAAGGTAATAATGTAATAATGGGATGGGCCATAGTAATAAA
>APFE030080803.1:14930-40440 GCA_000404065.3 Pinus taeda
ATCTTATTATTTGTGTTCTTCCCATGTTTCGAGGACGAAACATGCTTAGGGGGGTGGAATGTTATATACCTAGGGGGAATAATATGGGGTACCAGGGGAGGTACCCAAGGTAATAATGTAATAATGAGATGGTCCATAGTAATAAATAAGGTGGTTAACCCATATCACGTAAGGGACCACAAGTAGTTAATAATAATGTAATGGGCCCATGGTATTAGTTGATGATATGAGGGAACCATGGTAATGATCCATGGTATTGTATGTATGAGGCCTATATAAAGGCTAGAGACTCCAGATGGAGAGATGTCAAGAAGGAATTGTCAAAGATTATTGTATGAACAAGCATATGGCTTGTGGAGTGTTCTCCTTCCTTAAGGAGTGAATGTATGGTGTTGCCCTACCTTAAGGGTTTGATCAATAAAGAATCATTTCATATTATTTCTGGGTTTGTTTGCATTGTCTTATATTTTCATATCAGATCTATAATATTCTTGGGTTAGATCTACAACAAGTGGTATCAGAGCTACAACAAGTGGTATCAGAGCTAAAGTGGTATCAGAGCTACAACAGTCCCTTCCACTTCCCGTGGAGCAAACACTTGTCTAGCAGCGGCAAACAACTTCCTTGACTTTCTCTGATATGTTAAGAACACTGGTATCTTAGTAGTTCTAGTCTCTTTGGCATTCTCATCTGTCTTCACCTGAGCACTGTTGGAAGGTCTTACTTTTCTATGTTGGCGAAGTTTTGAAGTTATGTACCCCTAGAGAAGGTATGGAAGGAGTGAGTATGGGTGATTTAGAAGTGAGGGGATGGGAGATGACCTTATGGGATGGAAAATGAATGAGGGAGTAGGAATGATAAAAATGAAATGGACAGCTTTTTTTGTTTGAGAAAGTTCCCTTTGGGAAGAGGGATAAAGGGATAGGGAATGATTTTAGAGTTGTAGTGATAGGTGATAGGAGGAACAATGAGGGTTTAGGGTTTTAGGCATACCAGGGGCAAATTTAGGGTTTCATATTTACCATGGGAAATGATGCTTAGAAGTTTGATTTGAAAACCAAAAATGAAGTGAGGGAGGTGAAATTACTTGGAATGAAGGTAAGAGAGATAAATTTTAGATTTTATTGAATTTTTGAGGGTTTTTAAGATTTCCTGCCAAAAGCATAGCGCTACTGTCAAAAGCGCGGTGCCATCCTGCCAAAAGCGCAACTCCATCTTCAAGACAACTTTTTACTACATTCTTAGTGTCCCAATTAGGCACAGGATAGTGTATTGGGAAGCTTTTCGAGTCTACCTTCCTGAACATCTCCAATTTTTCAATTTAGAGTTCATTTGCCTTGTCAAAAGTTCAATCTCGCAAGACTGGTCAAAATGTGCAGAATGAGGCTACCAAAATGCATAGTGCTATTGTAGTCAACATTTTAAGTCTTCCTCAACTCCAAATTGATCTCATGATAGCTCATTGGAAAGATATTTGTGTCTAATTATCATTTTACTCATCAAAAAAGTCATTTGGTCATTCCATCTAGGAGAGAAATTGATTTTACCAAGGTCACTCCAGACATGCATTAACCCTCCCGAGGCAAATGATGTTTTCGACATTTCTCCCAAACCATGGAACCTGTTTAAACACTGAAAGAGGTTTTTATTCTCAGGTAAATTATGGACAAAATCCTCTCTCACATTTGTCAAATGCATCTTTTCTTGCTCAAAAACACGGTTTGAAGGAAAATCGCCCCTTATGTGTGGTGAATGGCTTGTTCCTTGGAATGATTTCTCGACAAATGATGGAGACTTGATGTTTGATGATATGAAATGGCATCATACCTTATGATATCCCTTATGCCTCCTCTACTTATATATCTCTGATCCCATAGCCAACCCTAGCTCAGTGGGACAGGAATTTAGGGTTTTAGTGCTTGTTTCTCTTTTGCTCTTGCAAGTGAATTGGTGCTCATGATGGCTTTATTTTTGTAGTGGAAGGTGTTTGGAAACATCATTATATGATTAGGAGCAGCTAGGAACGAATATTACATATGGAAACATAAAATTACATAGGAAATGAAGATAAAAACAAAATACTCTATTTTCACCTCAAAACAAGTTTTCAGGTGAGAACTAAATTAGGATTTCAATACGATAAATTTTGGATTTACCAATCATTATTGGGCTCCTCATGTCCTTTGTGATAATTATTGGCATGTAATTATTGGATTTGACCATGATGGGACCTTAAAACCTAATGAGACCAAACCCTAAGACCTAATGAAATGAATTGCAAAGTGAACATGAGCCATGACCGAAATCTATGAAAGAGGATCAGCAAGTACAGATCATGACAGGAAAATTTGAGGAAAACCCTACCATCAATGAATCCATGACCTAACGGAATGCAAACTCATTAGTATGGGACTCCTACTATGAAATGCAAAACAACAAATTTTGATCATTAATGGCAGTGTGAAGACATTGACACTAACAGGAAGCACCAACTCTCTTTTATTGTTTTCTAGCACTGATTATTAGGAGGCACCAAATATTTCTTCTTGTAGACACCTATCGAGCATACTAGAAGGACCATGTGAAGCACCAACTTGAAACTCCTTGGATTTTTGCAAGCCAACTTGAAGGAGGGACAAACCCCAAAGCCTTCTCAAGAACCCACTAGAGATGGAAGCACCAACTTCCTAGATGCAAGCCCCAACCCATACTCAAATAGGAACTAAATGTTATCTGTAATTTGGCAGCCACTCTACCTAGTAACAAATTTGTTCTCTACTCACTCTTCTCACTCTACACACTTTGCAACAACAACTTATCTTCTCAAGAACAATCACTCATCACCATCCACACAACTCTCTATTCTGTACTCTTCATCAGAATGTACTCAGCTCTTAGCCTCTTGTTCTCCACAACACACACACAGATATTGGCCTCCTTTCTCTACACATGCAATTTAGGCCTTTCTCACAGCATAGGAACCTTCTATCTTTCTCACACAACACAGGAAATTACAACCTTTCTCACACATCACATAGGAAACTTCCACCTTTTACATAATAGCGTAGCTGTTGGGGTCTCTTACCTCTACATAGGAACTCTCAAAATTTATTTGCAGAACAAGATCTCTCTCAGCCTTACACAATAGTGCACTCACCGAGAGATTTTTTTCTTAGCTCTCTAGAAACTATGCTTCTTCCAAACAATTCTCATCTAATCTCCTAGGTTTTGTTCCTTTATTACCGCTCGATCGATGCTACCACTCTGTCCTACATTCACATTGTACGAGGGTACCTTGGAATGGATCTACAATTTTGTTGTCTCATATGATTTGGTCTTTGCCACTTCATTAACCATGAGAGTGGGCAATTGATAGTTCCCCATACTAAGAATGAATTCTCAGTCCACCTGCACTCTTCACCAAGCACAGTCCTCTCTGTGAAAAACTCTTCTATCACTGAGGCTCTCTGCACAAGGTAGACTCTGCTACCTATCTTCTAGATTCCCCCTTGTACTTAGGCATGGACTTCCTTGTTGATATATTATCTCTTGTATGTTTCTTGTCTCACTATAGAAATAGTGATCGACATTGCAGTCCTTCATCGCTTGACCTCGTGGACCTCCATACTGAGAAAATAATTCTCAGATTACCTGCACACTACTTCATGAGTCCCATAAATCCATTTAATTCAGTGAAGATGTGCATCAGAGCACAAAGTTAAGCTGTCTCACTTCAAGGAAAACCCAACACGCTTTCCTGAATATCGTGGTCCTTGCTTCCTTGACATAACGATCTCTGACAGTTTCCACTTCTCCTTAGACCAACTCCTCTACCTTTGTATTCAATCTTGCATCTTCTGACCCATACACCTTTACCTCTTTGTAATGCAATATCGGAGAAATTCCAAATCGCAAGTTCATAGCAGTGCAATGTCCCTGCACGAACCAATCTTCCTTTTCTACACTTTGTGTGCTTAGCTCTATAGATTTACATGACCCAGAGCCTACCCAATATCGAAAGCTCCCTCTGTAAAAACTTTTTCAGTAACTAACTATTATGAAGTTCTGATATCTTAATCCTCTGATTTCTGAGTTCCTTCTACTTAGCCATCACAGTGCACCTCTCACCATAGGACCTATCCCTCTGACCTTCCACTTAGCATTATGGTGCTTAATCCTTCAGACTCTAGCCGAGGGGAATTCTTCCTTTCTTAACTACTTTTTGCCCTTGGTTATTTGACTTCTCATGACCATGTGCCAGCCCAATATCAAAAGCCCTTCTATATTCAAAATTTTCCAAACTCCAACCATTCTAAATTTTCGATGTCTTCAACATCTGATTTTTGATTTCTGATATGACATCATCACTCCACATGGGGACTCCTTAGTGGTGACACTTGTCACCTGGTTCTTGCTCATTAGTCTACCCAACTAACTTGAATATTTCTGCCATGTGTCCTATCGTACTTCCACGTCATGATGACATCAGTTGCCAATGTACCTTATTAGAGCCATCCAGATGGTGCCATGTGTCCTTAGCAAAGCCAACCAGATGCTTCCATGTGTCCTTATAAGAGCTAATCACATGCAGCCATGTGTCCTAGGAGAGAGAGGAGGACCCATCAGCCATGGTTTTACATCAAAATCATTTGTTAATTCTCTTTTGACATTCCTTTGTGCTTTTAAAGGCTTATCAACACTTGTCTATATCGCAATATTTTAAAGGTTTCTCTCTTGAAAAGGTTCCAATATTGAAATATCTGATATGTCGATGTTTCAATACATTGATCTTCGAGACTGCGATATCCGCCAACCTCCGATACAACCCGCTCCAATGTATCACAACTGTGATATTCTGATATCACTAATATGTTGACCTCTAACATTCCAATGCGCCAATATGATAGTCTTTGGTGTTCTAATCTCCTAATGCACTGATATGTTGACCTTCAATCTTATGATATCCTGATGCATCAATATGCTAACCTCTGATCGCTGATGCGTCGGTACACTAACCTTCGATCACCAATGCACCGATGTGCTAGATGTCAATTGTTGATGTGTTGATATGCTGGCCTCTGATGCACTGATATGTTGATCTCCTACCACTGATGTTCCGATATGATGATGTGATGATGTTATGATCTCTAATATGCTAGACCTTCGATATTCCAACCTTCTTAGGACTTCAAGTCCTTGATCATCGATAGACCATAACGTTTGAACTAGGAATCCATTTTTGGGCTTCTGCATATCATTGGAAATATCCTCTACAGAAATTTCCAATGGAGATGGCTCGATGTAGGTTTTGCACCCATATGATACCTATAAAATGGCTCCATACTCTATGCCACTATTCTACACCTTGACTCTCCAGATAGTTGAAATCACAACCACCAAGGGGATCCTTTGCATGAAGCCTATCGCTACTATGGACTTCCTCTTGGTCCATCACTATAGTCATCAGTTTATGGCTTCTCCAATAAGCTTTCTACTCTGATGACTCTTTACATGAAGTGTGTCACTACCATGAGATTCCTCTTGGGCCATGACTGCCAACATTTGTTGCGCCAAGCATCTGACCTAATCTGGTTGACATAAATGCCTACACTCCTTACAATGGTTAGGCAGTTCCAACTTCCCAAAATGTGTTCCTAGCATGAATGTTTTCATCAATGGCAACACACGTGAAGATTCCTTCACTAGGCCACTAGCCATCTAAACTATGCCAACTGTCCAAAAAATGTTTCAAGGTTTGGTCAAAACTGTTTGAACCATTGTGAATTTGAATCCTTGGTTGATTATCCTCTTCCAACATTTATTAATGATGAGACACCTCTAATATTAGAGGAGGATATTACTGTCCATTTTGTCCCTTCACCTCCTCCCTTTTCATACTCCTAAAATGGTAGTCTTTGGTCCTATTGTTGAAGTTGGGAAATATGAGAATCAATTTTATTTTATTTTTTATTTTTTATTTTTTTTTCTGAATAAAGACTAATTCTATTAATATGAAAAAAAGAAATATTTACAATGAGGTCGCAGCCTCAGAGGGTGAGTGACCCAACCCTTAGAAGAAGAACTAGAGTACAGAGAGGAGCAGCTGAGCATGTATGTATGCATCGTTTACAACACAAAAAAGAATTGTTTCCAGTAAACTAATCCTTGCAAGCAAAAAACGCCGAGCAGAGGATATTTATAGCTTGAGTATTCTTCAACGAAATTGAACCGTCCACCGGTATTCCCAGAAAATTGAAACAACCACCAGAATTCAAGAAAATTGAAACATTTACCAGTATTCCCAAAAATACTTGCGGAGGTTGGGTAAGGAGCTGACCGAAACTTGCAGCTTGACCCATTAACATCTAAAAGATAGTAACAGAGAGTATAACACAAAACTTGGACCTTGGAGGCGACGCAGCCTGACTGCGCAGAGGAAGAAATTACTCATGCAGTGGCGGAGGGTCGGTGACCCGCTTAGCTTGAGTATCTGGTGCAGCGACCCAGGTGACATCTTCATCGCCTTCTGCTCCGCCTTCTGTAGGATTGACAACAAGAAGAATGCCAAAATCGTGCTAAACAGGACCGCAAACAATAACTTCTTCCTGAGGCGGAGTGCGTTGATGGGTGGCATCTTCAGCGGCAGGGGAGTCCTCCTGCATGTGCTCGACGGTGAACTTCGGTCTTCCCCTACTCCCTGAGCTAGACTTTCCTCCGGAGATGGGGTGGAGGAAGACCTAATCGGGTCCTCATGCAGGTCCGCCTCTTCCGCTACCATAATGGTAGTCGTAAAGGTGATTACGGGCTAGTTCAGACGGCTGCGGAAAGTGAAGCGAGAGGTCTAGAAGGAGGAATTCGGGACAGGTCTGGATGGATTTGGGGGGGGTGAAGACGGAGAGGCGGAGGAAATTAGAATGATGAGTGGAGAAGGGGATTGTTGGGCTCGACCTCTGGGAGCTGAAGTCCCTCCCCTGCCCAGAACACCTCTGCTGCAAGGAATTGTGAGCACCTGCTTACAACTGTGAAAACTAAACAGCTGAGAATTGGGGGACGGGGAAGAGGCAAGTGCAGCAGACTCAACCTCAGGAAAACGAAACCTACACTCAGTCTTTCCAATGCACTGAGACAGAAAATGCCAATGGCGGGGAGGGAGCTGGGCGGTTATATCGTTGTTGGATGTCATGATCGGCCTGCTCTGAGGCGTAAATGCTTCTACATTCCCCTGAGCTCCTTTAATGCCTGAGGGTACCATCATAAACGTGCACATTAACCCAGGCTCATTCCTCTGTGGTGAGATTGGCCTGTTTAAATGCGAGCAGGTGGCCATCCAGCTACCGAGGAGGAGTATACGTGCTGGGCACACGCTGAGGAGTATACGTGCTGGGCTCGAAGATCACCCGCATCCAGGTAGACTACCTGAGGATGAGGTCGATCTTTCTCAACTAGATTATTGAATTCAGTGAGTTGTTCCTCTGTGCCTATGCTGAGCGTGGGACCTAAGTTGGCTTCAGTCTCCAATTCTACGCGAACATTGGCTAGAAAGTCTGCGAGTTTGTTTCCTTCTCATACTGTGTGTTTGAAGGAAATTGCCTGGCGTTGAGAGAGCCATTGTCTGATTAGTTCCAATCTTTGCGCCATTCTCCAGCTATTGCTTATTTTATGGATTGGAGCTCCTTGAACAAGTTTTGTGGCCATATTTATGATGGTTTGAGGGTCTCCTTCAATGATAAGGGGAAAGAGATTGTGTGTCTGAGCTAGAACAAGGCCTTGCCAGAGTCCTTCCAATTCCACCGAATTGTTGGTATCCCATCCTTTGGAGCCGAGGTAGGTGAGATGAGGGGTGCCTGAGTGATCCATGAAAACCCTTCCATAGCCTGATAGTCCTGGATTACCTTTGGAGGCCCCATAAAAATTGAGCTGAAGCAAATTGCAAGGAAGAGGGGTCCATGTTGTTGACTTTTTATGCCTGCTGAGATGCCGGATATGAGAATTGGGCTTGTGTAATAGAGAGATTTGCTAGTTGTCCGATATGGATTTTTCTTTGTGATCCATTGGAAAATCTTCGGCTGCCCAATCGTGGATGGAGAGAGATTCCTTGATATTTCTGTGTAGAATAATCCATATCTGCTCTAATGTTTGAGATTGATTTTTGAATAGCCTTCTATTCCTCTCCTTCCAGATATTCCACATTAGGAGACCCAGAATGAGTTGCCAAAGCGAGTTTAAAAGCCTGTTATGAAAAGGTGACTATTGCCAGTTGCGAAGGGTGGCTTTGAGATCACCTTGCACCCTGTTATCTTTTTGACACCTGAAGATGGCCTTTTCCCATAATTTTCTGCCCAAGTGGCAAGTTTGCAGTAGATGAGTCATTGTTTCTTCCACTTGTTTACAGTTTGGACAAATGGATGGTCCTGAGAAGTTTCTTTTGTGGAGGTTATCCCATGTGAGAATCCTGTTGTGAGAGAGTAGCCACAAGAATGTGGAAACCTTGGCCAAATTGAGGAGCTCCAGATCTGGTCCCATAAGTTGTCCTTTATGATTTTGTCTTTAGTTATGATATTATATGCCTCCTTGGTGGAGAATGTCCCTTTTTCATCATATCCCCACCTTAGAGTGTCCGCTCCTGCTGCTATGGGAATTTGCCTCTTTTTTAGTTCATCAGAGAGCTTTTGTTTTGTTCCCTCATAGCCTTCCTCCCTTATGATTTGATCGATCCCCTTCCATTTCCTGTGTTTTTGGGTGGTGGATGAGCTCCAAAACTGTTTGACCATTTCTGGGGGATGGGTACCCTACTGAGGAAGAGGGAGATCATGCATGAGATCCTTGATCTTTGGGAGTTGCTGCCAAGAGTCGTCCCAAAATCTTGCTGTGTCTCCGTTTTTTATTTCCCAGAAGCTGTGCTGTTGAATAAGGTGCCTATGTTGGATGGTTGAGTTCCATATGATGGATCCAGTGCTTAGTTCTGACATACGGATTCTGTCTTCGATCGGGCTGTTACTTGCATATTTAGCCATCCATAGCGAGGCCCAGGGAGTGTTAGGGTGAGCTAACCATTGCCACCATAATTTGGCACCCATTACTGTATTGCTGTGTTCAGGGTCTCTAATCCCAATACCCCCTGCTTTTTTGGGGAGACATACTTTTTCCCATTTAACGAGAGCCAATCTTCTGTTGTGGCCTGAGCTGCCCCATACAAAGTTGCGCTGAAGATTCCAAATTGCCTTGATAACCCATTTTGGCACCACCAAAAGAGAGAAGAGGTAAAGAGGCACGGATTGGAGAATCGCTTTGATAAGAATAACTCTACTGGCCATATTCAAAGATCTGTGTGTCCATAGAAAAATTTTGGCTTCAAGTTTATCTATAAGGTCTCTCCATGAGGAATGCTTGAGGGCAGAGACTATCATGAGGGCGCCCAAATATTTGGAGGGAAGGCCTGCTATGGTGAATCCTAGAATGTAGGCTATCGATCTTTGAGTAGACACAGGAGTATTAAAGAAGAAGATTTGGGATTTGACCCGATTGATAAGAGCGCCCGAAGCATCCGAGAAAGAAGACAAGATATCTTTGAAGAGGCAAGCTTCTTGGACTTAAGGGTGCCCAAAAAGCATATTATCGTCCACGAATTGCTGATGGGAGAAGGAGGGTGAATTGTTGAAAGAGAGACCTCTGAGCCCGCGAGAGAGAGTAGCAGACTTAATATTGCAGCCAAGCCCTTCAGCAATTAAAACAAGAGGAATGGTGAGAGTGGGTCCCCTTGCCTAATGCCTCTAGAAGGACGAAATGTTTCAGACGGGATGCCATTTATGAGAACAGAGAAGAAGGATGAAGTCAGAAGGCTGAGGATCCATCTAGTCCATGAAGGATCAAAGCCAAAAGCATTAAGAATTTTTTGAATATACTTCCAGCTGATACTGTCGAAAGCTTTAGATAAATCTATTTTTAACAACATACCTGGCTTTTTAGATTGCTTCAGAGAGTGAATTATTTCATGAGTGAGAATAATTCCATCTGTGATCTGGCGCTCTTCCACATAGCCGGATTGCTCTAGCGAGATAATGAGAGGGAGCAGAGGTTTCAACCGAGTGGCAATAACTTTTGAAACAATTTTGTAAATGATGTTGCAGAGAGCTATCGATCGATACTTATCAGGCTTGTTGGCTTCCACTGTTTTTGGGATGAGAGCCATCTTAATGCACGAGATTCTTCAACCAATTGCCAAACTTCTATTTGAATGAGATCCCAAAAATGATGAAAGAAATCCAAGGTGAATCCGTCAGGGCCAGGGGCTTTACCTGCTTTTAATTGTTTGACAGCGCTATCCACTTCGTGTAACAGGATTGGTTGGAAGAGAAGGAGATTATTCTCTTCAGTGATCAATTTGGGTATCTGCTGCAGTATTTTCTCTATGGCAGGAAGCCTGTCAATGCTTGCTTCTTGGTGAAATTTCTTAAAGTATCGAAGAAAGTTTTCTTCAATGCCTTCATGCATCTCAATTCTTTCTCCTTGATCATTTTGAATGTGGGAGATGAGATTGTGCATTCTGCGTTGCACTGTAGTTTTGTGAAAGAACTTAGTGTTCTTCTCTCCCTCTTTGAGCCATATGATTCGTGATTTCTGCCTCCAAAGAATCTCCTCCTGCTGAGCTCTGTTAAGAAGTTGATCTTCAATGATTTGTTCCTGTTTTGCTAGTTCCTCAGAACGTGCTTCTGTGATGATCCTTTGCTGGATTTTCTTCATTTCCTGATTAAGAGCGCTTGGGCTGAAAAAATGTTGCCAAAGGTGGTATGATTCCATTGTTTGATTTCTCTTTTGAGGAATTGAATTTTTTTTTGGAAGTTGGTCATTTTGGATCCCCCTGTGGGATGGAATTTGATCCAGGTTTGTCTGACAAAATCCTTGAATTCTGGATGGGTAAGCCAAAAGGTCTCAGAGCGGAAAGGGCATTTAGAAGTATTACCTGGCCGATGCCATTGGAGTTCAATAGGCCAGTGGTCAAATCCTGATATTGGCAGGATAGAGGTTATGAGATCTCCTCCTAGGTAAGGCGCATTATTCGAGATTAGGAAGCGGTCTAACCTTGAAGCTATATGCTGTGCTCCTTCTCTTTTATTAGTCCATGTGAATAGACCATTATTTTATGGGAGGTCTATTAGCCAATTTGACTGTATGAAATCTTTGAGTAAGTGTCCATCTCGGATTCCATTGTCTCTTCCACCCTGTTTTTCTTCCGTTCATGCAATCATGTTAAAGTCCCCTCCTGCTATCCAAAGAGGGTAGTGTCTGTTGGAGTTGAGAATAGATAGATGATCCAGAATCTCTGGTTTCAAGTGAGAATCCTGTGGGAAATAAACATTGGTGAGATGAACATGAGTATTGGAGACAATTAAGTGGAAGGTTGCCTGAATAAAGTTTTTGTTGGCATGGATGTTGCTAAGTTGTATTAGTCTATAGTCCCAGAGAATTGCTAAGCCTCCAGAGGCTCCTTAAGCATCCACTACTGTAACTTGCCCTCCGGGCCATACTTTTGCTGCTATCTTTTCCAGAAATGACATATTGCATTTGGTTTCTTGCACAAAAAGAATATTGGGTTTTTCCTGCATGAGCATGTCTTTTAAGAGTCTTCCTTTTCTGGGGCTGTTGAGCCCTCTTATATTCCAGGATATCAACTTCATTGAGAAGGATTGGGGTCGATATTGAAGTACTTTGTCAGCTTCGCATATCGACCTGACTCCACTAGCACTTCACCTATCTTGATGGTTCTTTCTAAGGTTGTTTTTCTTCCCCTTTTCTTACTGTCTTTTGTGATGAACTTTCCATCCCACATACTACCAATTTGCACTCCCAGAGAGTGCTTCTTGTGCGCTTTTTTCAGGACTTCTTCCATTTTGTCCAGTTTCCTGTCTGGAATCTTGTCAAAGTTGTCGATCTTGCATGCTAGTTCCAGACTAAGAATGTCTAGTTCGCCTATATCAATATTCTTAGGATCTTCTTCCATCAACTGGGTCTCTGGGAAGACTTCCTCTGTCTCCTTCGATTTCTTGGCGCTTGATTCTGGGGTATCCATTTCCATTTCTTGAGATCCCTCTGCCTGCAGATCGGATAGATGGGTGTGCATTTTGTTAGATTGAGAGTCCTTTAACTGTTGCGAAGGGTCCTCTGGTAATTCTTGGATTAAGTCTTTGACCTTTTGCATTTCTTGAGTTGGGTCTTGCGTTTCCAGATTGGCTAGGACCTCAAAGTTATTAGGTTTTGGGGCTTTGGCTTTGTTAGCCTCATCTGATTTTCCATTGGTAGAGGGTTTTTTGTTACCTCTTTGGCAATTAACCACTTTTGTGAACCCATCTGCTTCCTTATTGTCTGCATTTGTGCTAGTGTGCATATTCTTGTTTAGGGGGCAGTCCCTGAAAAGATGCCCTAGATTATGGAATTTCCTGCACCTAAATGGAACATGTTCATAATCTATCATTTGTATCCATTCAGAATCTTCATGCCTAAATCTTACCTTATCTAGTAGAGGTTGTTTAAGATCCATGTAGCCGCAGATGCGGGCGTATGAAGTGAATCTGCAGAGCTTTATATCTTCCGGAACCTTGATGAACTCACCCAACGTGTTTCCTATTTCTTGCAGTGAGGTTTCTTCCCAGTATTCCCAGGGTAGTGAGTAGAGCCTGATCTAGACTGGAGCGTAACTAAGGTCTTCCTTATCCGGGTTAAATCTTTCAACCCATGCTCTGAGAAACAGTCCTGCCGAGTTGAAGAAATAGGGCCCTCCATCTATGATCCGATTTCGATCTTCCAGACAGTTAAAGATCGCAATAAAAACCCCTTTAGGCCCTAGGTGTAGGCTTATGTGACCCTTTGGAGTCCATTTTGTGTTTATCCAGCTTCTGAGTGCTTTTTTCGTTGGCCAAATGCCGATGAACTTGCCGATCAGAGCATGGTCCCTCATATATTGTATTCTGGCGTTGATTCGGTGACTGGGGAACTCCACCGTGAGTGTAACAGTGGCAACTGGTCTGCATGTGGTCGATCTGGTCGTATTTCCTTCCGCCTGTGTCATTTCATCACCTCTGGAATGAGTGTTTTCCGTTTGAGTACCATTTTGATCCGCCTTAGACTCTGCAGCTGGGCCTTTCTGCTTTTGACCGATGTGATTTGGGGGAGGGGCTGCGTCCCCCCGCCTAGGAGGGCGACATGCTGCTGACGACCGATACCTTACTATTTGTCAGCTGTTTTCGAAACTGCGAAGGTTACCAGAGGTCTGAGCCTTGTAGGCCTACTATGGTAGGGGATTCAGAGACCTAAGAGAGGCTCGCTAAAACCCTAATCGTCTGCATTCGCCAGAGTTCACTTCAATTGGAAATTTCTAAGTATATCATATGAGAATCAAATTGTTGGTCCTCCTCTTTCACCTACTTTTCCTTCCCATGGTTACGATCTGTTAAACACACATGGGAGCAAGAATAATCTGAATGATAAATCATGAGAGTACAATTTTTATTAACAAATTATTTACATTTATAATACATGTTGTGACCGTTGGGTTTCACATCCCAAGGTCTCCTGGACTCCTTTTGTCCATTCGGCTTCCACACTAACCCATTGAGGATTAGGTGTCCAACATTTCCCCCTTAATGCGAAGGGTTATGTATGAGTCCAAGAAGAGAGTTGTAATACAAAATGTGCAAAAAATGCATGGCAACACTAGGCTGAATGTGCTCTCCGAAATGTTGGTATAAAGGGTAGTGGTTTAAGGATGACGACCAACACTGGAATGCTTAGTGAAATTCTTGGAACTCTTCCAAAATTGGCAAGAAGCTGAAGTCTTCTGCCAGCGGAAGTGCTCCTATTGTTTTGAAGAGGGAAACCTTCAACCATGAAACGGAGGTCTCACTCCACATAAAAGGGAGAATTTCAACCTGAAATGGGAAGTGTCAACCTATGATAGTTTAAGGATGACCAACAAATATGGAATGCTTAATGCAATTCCTGGAACTCTTCCAAATCTGGCAAGAAGATGAAGTCTTCTGCTAGATGAAGCATCCTCCATTTCATTTCTGGAATTCTTCCGAAACTAGCAAGAAGCTGAAGTCTTCTGCTAAAGGAAGTGTCCCAGATTACTAATTGAAGGCATGTTCAGGGGCATCTTTGTCTCTGCCTCTGTCGCTTGATGTGACTTTGAAGCTTGTAGATGACCATCATTTCCACCCCTGTCAGATACAAGGTGAGATGATGGTGAAAACTCAACTACAAGACTATTCAATACTCTCGAACAAGTTCTGACATCTGTTTGGAATATCTTCTTGGCTGTTGATGCCCATTGCGAAAAGCGATCCACATAAGATGAATCTTTGTTCTTGCAGGACGTTTGTTTCTGAAGCATCTGTGTGAAGAATGGGTGGTTTTATGACAGTTCTTACATGGATGAAGATCAAAACAGTGATCTTCCAAATGGCCAACTCGGTCACAGTGTTGTCATTTCACAATTTGTTGTTATTGTTGTTGTTGTTGCTGTGGAAGAGAGGCAGAGTCTGGAACAACTGGAGGTGAACTGTCATGAATGAATCTAGCACTCTGAAACTAAATGGGCTTTGAGTAGTCTAGAATATGAAAGGACAAGTCCTTGTCATATCCAAGATCAGTTCTGTGATTGTTGTGGACAAGCTGTTCCCAAGGTCTGATGATGGGCTTGGGAAGTGCAGACTGAGTTTATACATCTGCATGTACAACTGCTGCTTTATTGGGCACTGGATCTAAATGAACTTCAACAATATTGTCTTGCTGTTTATGGGAGTCTGCTTCATTGTTTTGAACAGAAACATGTTCAGAATGACTCCTCCATTTTAATTCTTCTTGCTGTAGCTAAGATTCAAGCTGCAAAAAATCAATTTTCTCTTATGCATTTTGTAGACAGACCTGAATGTCTGTGAGAGAAACTTTGCTACCTTTTAATGTATCATGATTAATAGACAATATGAGAGTTTTGAGGAGCTCTAATACTTCACTGGTTCTAGCCATTTTTCTTAAATGTCAGATTTTACACCTTAAAAAACTGATCACAACTACTACTCAATGCAGAAAAATAATACCCACTCACAGTACACAACAATATCCTTTATAAATCTGTAGCAAATGAATCGAGGAATCAATGCATATATATGTAGACAGAAACTATAATGAGTTTTATATATAGTGCCACAACTAGGGCAACAACAACTGAAAACTTTCTTGGATCCTTCAAATACTAGAAAGAGCTGTCATAGTAGAAATTTCAACAGTAAATTTCTCTATTAAATCATCCTTTGTGATATCAAGAACATCATGATCAAGTACCGATCCATTGTTGTATACAGACTGCACAAGCAATCCATAGGAAAATGGCCAAATGCCAAGCTTTGCCAGCAAAACTGCCTCGGAAGAACCAACCTTGTCTCCTTTCTTAATAAGCTCCATGGGTGTTTTAATTTCAATAGTACCTTTGTTAATAGTTCACTGGTAATGTAGTTTCTACAAATATGTCTCCGACTTATCAGTTCCTTTCATGGAAAACAACCATACATAATAGCCTTTAATTGGCCATGTCCAGCAATGTTATTAACTCTAAAACTCGTACCAGTCATATGCAAATTGCACCAACAAATTCCATGTTCAATCAGTGAGCAAGATGGGTTGATATTCCACTTGATTTGGTCTCTAGTCTTGGTCCAGACACATCCTTGCACAAACTTGACATGTGTTGTCCTTGATACTGAAATCAAATCTCCCATCAACAAAATATCCATGAAACTAGCATTTTACTGTAGTTCCAAATAAAACTGAAGGTGTAACACCAATGTTTAGTATGCCGCTAACACTACTAATCTAAGCACTTAATCCATTTTCCATATATGATACAAAACATTATAACTTTGCATATAATTGTAGAGTCATCCTCAGTGAGAATCTCTCTGCTCCAAATTATATATATCGGAAATCAATCGCTTCCAAAATCAACACCTTTGATTTGGCACCCAAACACAGTTAAAAACCCTATGCAATGTGACCATCTCCAAAAGAAGAAGAAGAAAATGCTGAAGCTCAAAGGTTTGGGTACTCAAATATTGCACAGCGATGCTACCAGGCGCTTACAACCTCTTTGCACGCCCTTCAGTTCCAGCCACTGGTATTCCAAGGTTGTGAAAGCTAGTTCTAATGATGAATTGTCTGAGACCCCCAGCTTATCTTTGAGTCTGGGCAACTATGATCCAACTCAGCCTGATTTTTTCTGACGTCAAACTGACAAGATATATGTCAAGCATACAGTCTTCAAAGATGAAGAGGCACTTGGAATGAGACCCAAATTACCTGATTATATCACATTGAAGATGGGAGGAGTCACACTTGCAAAGGAAGGTTGCATGCTCCTTGAGTTTACTCCCACTGTTGGTCCTCGCCAGTATGATGGGAGTAAGAGGAAGGTAATTGCTTTATCATGGTGTGAGGAGGGTCAATGTATGACTGAGATTATGAACCAGCAGAGTGGTGGTGCGATGTGATAACACAACAGTTATGGAGCCTCGGAGCCATGAACACACAAATCCACAACAGCAGGTGAGTAGTTGAACGAGTCGGTTTGCTGAGTAAGCATTGAGTTTCCTTGACTATTCCAAACTTGTTCTTTATTTTCCTCCTCTAGTGGAATGAATGGAAGAACGAACTGACTGTATTGCTTGGAAACCATAGCTAATACTCATACAGCTTGTTCAGAACAACGTAGGGCTTCTTAGAGCTTCAATTCATGTGCACAGTCTTCATATACTCAGTTCGGCACATATATATATGGTTCAAATCGTGAGCACCGCGATCAATCAAAGAACAAAAACACGAGCGCAATACTTGTTGCTTTAACACTCAAAATATTGTACCATAGTTTAATTCTCGCCCTGCAAACTTGTAATAGAGGCTTTGTATATGTTATAAAATAGAGGAGGTGGTTTGGACCAGTGGTATGCGAAGGAGTATGTGTGGCGGAAGTTATCAGTGTGAATACCATAATAGAACAGTGTGAATACCATATCAAAATAGTTCTAATACAATAGCGTTAAACTTATCACCAAAAACTTCAATAGATAGCCAAAGAAACTTCAATGCATAGCCATACCAGCGTAAATACCATGATTGCAAGTCGTCCAGCTGATCTCAAGGGCATTCAACTTAGCTATTCAAAGGATTCTCCAGGCCAATGCTAAAATTACCATGTCAGGACAACGCTTCTTTTATGACACATTTATGAATAGTCAGGATAGCTAGAGAGCGCAGGTAATGCAAGGGTCAGGACTGTAAATATGGAATATGGTAGACAGAGCACGCAAGTAACACAAAAGAGAGTCTTAAAATAGCCAAAGTGAGGTGCAGTGTATACAGTGCCAGAGGTTAGGTAGGAGAGGGAGAAAATTTCTGGCATCCAATGAATTAATGGAGCGTTACAGGTAATGGGTGGAACTGGTAGGTCTGCACATAGTAAAACACTTTATAAGGTGGAAATTCTGCTCAATTCTGATTAGGAGAAAGGCAGAACTGACATATATATAGAGACCAAAAAACAAGTGGCTCAAATTGGAGCAGGACCAGCAATCGCCTGCTTTGGTACCATGTTAAACAGACATGGCAGCAAGAATAATCTGAATGGTAAATCATTAGAGTACAATTTTTATTAACAAATGATTTACATTTATAGTACATGTTGTGACCGTTGGGTTTCACATCCCAAGGTCTCTTGGACTCCTTTTGTCCATTCGGCTTCCACACTAACCCATTGAGGATTAGGTGTCCAACAAGATCTTATCCAAGAACAATTTCAATGTTCTAATAAATCCATGGAGGCTAAGGTGAACATTGATCCCTTGATCCTAAAGATCACTAAAATATTGAATATAATATCATTAAAAGTATTGTTTCTTCAAGGGATACATGTTATTCACTTTTATCTTCAACTCATGGTCTTTTTTACCTAGATTTACTTGATCAATATGATCCACCAACAACCTCTTTAGATACTCCCAATTCTAAATTTGTTAGTCCAAGATCTATTCAGGTACAAGGTGTTCACATTCCACAGGTAGAGGAGCAGAAGGGTGAAGATACTTTTGGTCTCTCTTCCCTATTTTAAATTCCTCTATGTCAAGATGTCATTCCTTAATTGTTAGTTGATCTAAAATATTGTGATCTCTGCAATTAGTCAGATGCAATCAAAGCTCTTAATGAGGAGAAACCCTTAGACAATCACATTTTAATGACTAGTATCCCATTGATGAATGCCTAGGTATATTTTCCAATTGTTTGATTTATCAAGAAGATGTTGTTATAGTAAATTCATCTTTGTATTTCTATCACTTGTTTCCTACTCTTGTAATTAATTAACGTGCAATCAAAATCTGACATGCTCTTCAAATCTATATTTGATGAGCTGAATTTTGATTTTAAACAAGGTATTGAGGTCATTCAACATGAATAAGAAAGCAATGAAGTACTAGACCATCCATTCTTTAACTTGCAGTTTTTGATATTGCATCAGGCTAATTATTTAGTTCAGGTTTCTCAATAGATTTCTCCGATCTATACATCCTTAGATACATAATTAGAAGAATCTTATGGCTTGAGTAATCTTTTTGTTCATGTAAGAAAATATGATCAAACTAGTGAAGTATGTGGTTTTCATCTAGATAATAGTGATCTTGCAGAAATAGTTGATAATAGTTATCCACATGCAATTCATGATTTGACTTATCTCTCAAAATGTAATTATTCAACATTTGAAATTTACAAGACTTGTGAGGGAGTCAAGGCACTTCAATTCTTGTTGATGGTTATGTGAGGTTCTTACAATCTTGATGGGGTCCTAAAACTAGGTAAAATCTAGAATTTCTCACATGATTATTTTCTCCACGTTGTTTCACTAGATCAAACTCATTCTTGAAATATTTTTGGCTTTTCTGAGCCAATTATTTTAATTGTCAAGGTTGGGTTTCTTATCAAATAGAGGATTCTATTTTATTTAATTCATATTATTTTAAACCCCTTGCATTGAACCCATTATTGGAATGCATATTTTTGTAGCAATGGTATAGCAAAAGACACCTTATTAGTAGTAGGTTATTCCAAGCAATGAAACACATCGAGTTTGGTTTTTGTCAGTGGACAACCAACTAGCCAGTGAAAGCAAAGAATGAAACTAGTCTAACATGTTGGCTCATAGGCTGAAGGAACAGGTAAAAAGAGCTTGACAGTTTCCCAAAGGTCAGAAAGGAGAAATATACATGTTTTCTTACATATTGGATGCAATGGGTGGCTATCAGGAGTTCCCAGGCATGAAGTGGGCATGCACATCGATGGAGACCTCTCTAAACACTTATTATAAAATGTTGTCTGAATGTAGCCTCAGAGGAGTTATAACACAGTTGTGCAATCAGTTTGTGACCTCAATGTACAAGATGATATTTGAACAAGATCCACCTTGCATGTCGAAGGCATCAATGGAGGCACTGATTGATATAGCATATTAGTATGCCTCATTATTTTACACCTTCATATGGATGTACAACATGAGGAAGCATTTGCATGTTCTACCGAACTTTGCCTTGGACAAGCTCGTCATGCAGGAAGTATCATACCACATCTCGATAGGTTTGTCAGCTAGGATGCACCAGAAGAAGAAGGCACCTTGGTCTTCTCTTCCATTGTAGGTCAGGTTATATGAGATACAAAATTTCAAGCATGTGGATGTCAAAGCAAAGGAAATTAGGAAATATCCATTCGACGCCCAAAGCTACAATCTGTATGACTCGAAGTGTTTTGTAAAAGATCACTGCACGAGAGTACAGTTTTAGTGGATCCACGGGGCATGTCATTGGGCAGAGGAAGACCCATGGAGATATTGTTACAGCTTCTCTAGGCACAATAATCTAGTCAGTATCACTGTGGAATGATTAGCGAAGCAGCGTGAAGCAACATCTAGGAGAGCAACAATAACAGGGGTGAATATACCAGCACGCGACAAAGGAAAGAGTAATATTTTCAAGAACATGGAGGCGGAACAAAGCTACAAGTTCCAAGTAGACCCACTTGTGCAGAAAGTAGTTGTGGCAATAGAGGCAAAGATGCAAGAATGCTTCAAGAGGAATGTGCAAAGGCAGAGAGAAAAATGGAGAATGGAGGAAACAAAGAAGGAGTTGCATGAGATGAAGGAGAAACTCCGTAAGGAACAAGAGCTGCATAGATAGGAGAAGGAAGCATAGTAGGAATAGGTACAGAAGGGGGAACAACATGTATAGATGGATGAAAATGCACCCGTACAGGTAGTTGACTCATTCTAATAGCAAGCACCAAGTAGACAAGGTGAACCATCACAAGAGCAAGAATTTTCTAAAGAGATTAAACAAGCACATAAGCAGATGGACATAGACATGGATAAAAATGAGTCAAAGCAAGAGATCGACCTCATGCCTCACCACTAGGAGGTCGACCCACAAAATTTACCGGATCTAGAAGTGGAGCAATTCCCAAGAGACCAAGGAGACACTGAGATCCTTGCAGACAATCTAGAGGGAGAGATGCACAACATCTCATTTGATGAGTTCCAACATAGAGTTGTGAAATATCGCAGAGTGTTGACTCCGGATGATCACAGATCTGCTATGCAATTTGAGGAACGAGTGATCATGTCTAGTGTGGGCAAGAATCCAACAAGATTGGCTAATGCTACCAGGTCATATACCAAAGCCACTAGCTAGAATGTTTGCTTCCTGATAGTAGAGAACGAGTGAATGGCTAAGGAGTTACAGACAACCAAGAAAGGAGGAAAATTGGTTACAACATCCACCTAAGCAGAGTTGAGGAAGGAAATACTAGATGAAGTATCATCCCTTGACACAGTCTCACAAGTGTTGTATTTCAAGTTCGGTACCGTGCATAAGGAAAATCTCCATCTCAATGGTTGATAGCAGTGATGTGCTAGGAGAGCATGTATCTTGTCGAACATGCATGCTGTTATTGATTACATGAAAACATGGACAACGAGATACAAGGGAGCCCCATTGCACTTGCCCAAGATAATGAAGCCCAGAGCGGTTGAGCTGAAGGAACACATCTAGAGTCAGATCTAGAACTATGAGGATCTCCCGCATCTCATCAGTAGTCTACAAGCTTCCCATGCATAGGTATTCAGCAATATGGATGTTGTTCTGCACACACACATGATCCCATCTATTGTGACACTCACCAAGGCAAAGAGAAAGGCACAAGTCTGACTGAATCTTGAATCATACTTTGACGAGTTGATGTGCATAGCCATGAGCCTAGACTTGGTGATTAGTGCAAACACCATGCGCTAGTATGTTTCTAGTCCAGCAGCACTCAAGACAATGATGCGCATGTTATTAAACGAGTTGGATAAAGGAGCCACAACAGTGTACCTGGATGCTATGGAGGTAAGAGTTCGTTTCTAGAAATATGTCACCTTAGAGTACACGACCACCATCACAGACTACCGAGCTTGGCATCAGTTTTCTATTGTCGACCACCATGAGGATGTCAAAGTGCTGGTCTTTGCACAGTTGTCCAATTCATAGTGATATCTTGTATGGCTTACTCAAGCCTATTTCATCTCACATGGGTACATGTGCATATTGTATGTAATGTGTTTGCAAGTGTAAGTTTAAGTGTCGATAGTTGGATGTGACAATCATAACATAGATGTAGAGTCGTGAATGTAGATGAACTGTCACAAAGGGGAATGTCAAGGGCCACGCCACCCTTTGCTATATCTAGTCACTCATAACTCATTGTAGAGGCCTTTGGTTAGCCAAGCTTCCAATAGGAGTATCTTAGAGAGAGCTTGGATATTATTGTAATGAGCCTTGACTTCTCCACTGTGCAAAGCTAGTATATCTCTTTGGAGGAGTAGGCGATAGTGACTGTAACGTTTCGTTGTCAGAACTAGTGGCTGGTCATGGATGTATTGTATAATTGGAACTTATTGTATGATTGGAACTTACACTTCTTAATATTATAGAGCCAACACATTTCATGCATATGTCATATTGTATTTCAGCTATCTTGTTTACTCTAAATGATATATGTATGTGTTTTCTTACGCATTCATGTGTAGATATTTTTTGTATATGTATCTATGAATGTTTCTAAAATGTGTTTTGGTTTAACCATCATTTTGGATTGCTAGCTTACTTGCCTTATATGTTATGATGCATCTTTTCTTGAGTGTTCCCTTCTTAACTATGTGCTTTCATAAGTTTCCAAGGGACACACTCATCTCACCCTCTGTGTGTTATAACTGCTCATGCAGCTTCCTTGACTTGCTGCATATGTCACACCCTTGCTACCAATAGGGACATATTACTTTCCTCTATGTGAAACCACAGTCAAGGCAATACCGTAACACCCACTGCTACGACTCCTACACCAAATAGTCTGAGGCCTAATTGGGACTTCTTACCAAGGAGATCCCTTGACATGTTGGCAAGTCGATCAGCATGAACATTTCTAGAACTAGAAGGAGGGCCAGATGACAAGCTGTGTCCTCTCATCATATTTTTAACCTTTGCAAATATATCATGGATTGTATTACACTTACCCCTCCATGATGTTTTTTGCATGCCAAATCTCTCAACATCGCAAGGAATTATTTTGATCTCTTGTCTAAATTCAAATATGATGGTGAAGGTGCAGTGGCTTGGTCTATGTTCTTACAAGGCTTCCTTGCCATGCTTGACGAGGAAGATGGATGTTATAATGAACAAGCCAGTTTGCTACTTGCATACACACTTCGTGAATACCCACTAGGTGGTGCTACTACCTACTGGTTGACAACGTGCGCTCACTTGAACATTTTTGTGATCTCATTGAAGATACTTTCCATCATTTTGATCTAGAAAATCTTGAGAAAAAACTATTATGACAATGGAAGGCCTCGCATGAATGGCCTATGGATTTTTGGTAGTGCTTCTGTGTTTTGTAGTTTCAAGCTCTGAGAAGCCAGATGAAATTTCCATATCTTTGGGATAGATTCAAGTATTGTCTTAACAAATCCATCCATCCGAAGAAGAAGTTTTAGCCCAAGCCTCTCTTAGCATACTTCAGTGATAGAGTTGTTCAATTCGATATGAATACAGTCTCTGTCTCAAGTGATTGTTTGTCATCCCCTCATCAAATAGGTCCACCACTGCAGAACGATGCAGGAGAACATGCACACACATCTATTCAACTGTCACATCCTCCAAACAACACTTCACTTAATTTTTGTTGAGACTTGGTTGTGAGACCATTGAGTTGTCACATGCATTTTGTACTCAGATGATCCTCTGGATGATATTGTCTCATGTTTTTCCATTCCAGAATCTACACTTGTTGCGAATGAGGATTAAGCCATCAACGGAGTTAGTATTGCACAACCAACATGTGTTGTCATTCATGAAGTGTATGACTGGGATCTTGAGCATCAACACTCGATGAAGGATGACTCCCTTCTGTCGTGCCTTCTTTGTTCTTCCCTAACATTTTTGGTGAACCTACCATCCTTGATTTCACATGTGTATCTCCATCTACAAATGCACCCATTCTTGATCATTCATAGGACACACCAGATGTCAGTCCATCATCTAACATTAGAGAGGATAAATTACTCATTGAAAATCCACTTGAATTTTCATCTTCTTTTTCTAGAAACACAGAGGGTGAATTTTTTTGCTTCTCATCTGCCCCTCTATTTGATTCAACAGATCATGAGGATGGCACTGAAATCATTGATTTTTTTTATTGTAGATGTCGTGGTCTATTTACTCCCGTATCCGATTATGATAATGATTCCATTGTAATTGATTTTTCAAAGACACATGTTTATGATGATCTATTTTTCGACGAAGTCAAAACCCCTAAAATTGTTGAGGCACTTTAGCCCAACCTAATGGTTATGTCAAGCCCTCACTGTCCTATGGTTGGTTTCGGTCCCAATTAGGAAATTTTTGAAACACCCAAGGCTCCTCATCACCCATTCGTATGCAATAAAGATCAATCTCACACAAAGATCATGCTTCCTCCACTCAAACTACACGATCCCATTGCCCATGCATTGGAGGAATCTTACATTGCTAGGACATGTGCACGATGCAAGTTGTCTCTGTTTCTTTCCTTTGCTCGCATTTCATTGTCAAGAGCATTCATATTCTTAACAGCTGCATGTAATGTTGCACAACACCATGACGAGTCCACAGACTATATGTCATGCACCTACATTCACTTATGTTTTATGGACACATTTAAACATGGAGTGTTTTTGTCTTCATTGTTATATCTTTCTTGTTTACTAGTCCACACAGCTGTGTTGTTCACGAACCATGCCTTCACCAACATGGGTCAACCAATGTGCGAGTGGTTGCATTGGAAGTATCGGTTCACATGATCATAACCATGCACCATTAGCTTAGGAGCAGGAGTAGTGTTTTCTTTTGTTTGTTTGCTTGCATGCTTGTTTTCTTACTTACCTCGCATGTTTTATTGTCTACTTTCTTGTTCGCTTTCAACTTTTCTTTCGCATTTACATTTTCTTCTCCTTTGTTTCGTGTTTGTTTGTATGTTTTGCGTTGTAGGTTAGTTTCACATGAAACAATGTGTTACTCTTAAGACAAGCTAGGTAAAGTACAAGAGGCCTTGTACAGCTATTGTTACTTGGTTATTTGTCATCCCTCCTCTGTATGAATAACTTGTTATCTTTAGTCCATGATACATCGATGGAAAATACATACATTTTGAAGTGATCCTTGGTGAAAACACAACGGTTGCGTGCTAACTAGTGTCACCTACTCTAGTCAGTTTTTTTTGGGTTAATCCTTGTTAGCTCAGTCAAGTAGAGTAAGGTGAGGGGAAAAACCTTAAGAGGCATGTCAAAGGTATACATAACCTACTTCTATGAAGGAACAACCTCTTCTAATCTCAATAAGTTGGGATCTCTCTTTCGCCTCTTAAATGAATAAGTGTTATGCACAGGTAGGAAAAATGAAAAAGTTAAAAATGAATCAGGAGAAAGAAGGGAAAGACTTCCTGTGTAGAGAGGTGATGGAAGATGTTATCTTAAAATCAAGACCTGATAGGCTGCTGGTCAGGTTGACTCTAAGTAACTATTTCAAACCAATCTTTTGACTAAGGCTTAGCCTCCTTAGCTTGAGAGGGCTCTCTCAAAGGGGTTATTGATTTTGATTTAATGATAAGATGGCTAACTCTTGTGGTGTAACAACATAGACAAATATAATGGTTGGACAAACATTTCATAAGTTCCCATTGGGCCTATGGAGTCAATCATACTTCAGTAAACAAGGATACTACCTTTGCATAGAAGTCAGGGCACTTAGCATTTAAATGTTCAGAATACAACTTACATAAAACCACAGTTCACACATGCATACAGGAAGTCAGAGCACAACCAATGAATTCTGAGTGATTATGCATCCATGCAACTGAA
>APFE030080804.1:0-14440 GCA_000404065.3 Pinus taeda
TATGTTCCACCACATCGTCGTGAAGATGAAAAATCTAATGTGGAAATGAAAAGGATAAAAGAGGGTAAATGTAAACGCTGTGGTGAGAAGTGGGACCCCAAACATAGATGTGATAAAGGAAAAGAACCAAAGAACCTATATAATTGTGAAGCAACCAATGATTCAAACAGTGAAGATTATGACATAGAAGAAATAGAAGACGCTCTAGAATTCTCACCAGAATTAGACGACGGAAGTACTCCGCAAGTGTCATTATCAGCCATGACAAGTATATCACAACCTCAAACCTTAAAGTTAAAAGGACACATAAAGAAGAACAACGTAGTGGTTCTCATCGACTCTGGAAGCACACACAATTTTCTAGATGCAATCGTGGCCAAGAAACTCAATATCTTTTCATTTCCTTTACCAAACATGAAAGTGATGATAGCCAACGGTAAGAGATTGAAAAGGTGGGGAAATGCCATAAGGTCAATTTGCAGATTCAAGACTTTAAATTAGAGTCTCCGTTCTTCACGGTACCATTAGGAGGAGTAGATGTAGTCTTAGGCATCCAATGGCTAGGAACTGTAGGTACTTATGTTGCCAACCATCAAGTACAATTCATAAAATTCAAATCGGGAGGTCAGAAGTACAAACTACATGGATTCCAAGCACCAGAAAATCATGTTGTATCATCATCTCAGATGATGAAGCTGAGTCGAAGAAGAGCACCTACTTATTCAGTACAATGTCATCAATTAGACAATGTAATATGCAAATATGACTAGAGAAGAGTCACTAGAGATGCAAGATCTAATTCAGAAGCATGAAAAAGTATTTCAAGACCGACTTATGAAAAAGCCATACCGATATCCACATCACCAAAAATCGGAAATTGAGAGAGTAATTCAAGATATTTTAAAGTGTGGAACCTTGATCATCTTGGAATATCTGATCAAGTGGAAAGGCTTACCCGAAGAAGATGCTTCTTGGGAGAATGAAGCATTTTGTCAACAACAGCCGTTGTTACGTATGCTTTGAGGACAAAGCATTCTTTCAAGAGGAAGGCAATGTTATGTAAAAAATTAGTTAATTTTGGGTTATTATTTAATTTTAATTTTAATTAGATGAAAGGGCACGATCATAAGACCATGCCCTTTCCCAAAGGGTGCCCATGGCTTCATCCTACTTTCATTTGAAATCTTTAACTATAATGTTCACAGTTGTTTGGTTGATTCTGGTGCGACAGCCAACGTCATGTCACTCCCCATTGCCAAAAAGATCAATGTGCAATTGAGCAAGACATCCGTGCAAATCATCCAACTTGATTGGACATTTGTACCAACCATTGGTGAACTTCAGGATGTGGTCATTCAACTATCTCATGACAGTCGGGTTCACCAGTGCATAAACATTGTTGTTTTGGACATACCAGAAGTGTATGGCTTACTACTCAGCAGACGCTGGTCTAGCAAGTTGAATGGGTATTTTGCTACAGACTGGTCGCACATGTGGGTTTCGTACAGGGGAAAAAACAATCAAATCTGGGTGTTATCTGAGAGATACATGAGGCACAATGTCACTCCCATCAATGGTGAGAACAAATTGTTGGCCTTCACTGAGCTCATGTTCAGCCACTGCCTCTTAGAAACAATGCTGGGGTGTTATCCCACACAGCCAGCTCCCCACTAGACACGCAGCTGGAAATGATGGAAATGAAACATGTACAATGAATTGTAACATTAGTAGTAGTAGTAGTAGCAGTAGCAGTGGTACAAGTGTGTCAATAGTCCGTGTACAGACGAGCTATGGACCATGTATTTTGACAGATCAAAGACACAAGATGGCTCTGGAGCCGGGTGTGTCTTGATTGACCCAAAGCACATGAAACACTTGACCTCAAGTCGCTTGGAGTTTGAGTGCACAAACAACATTGTTGAATACGAAGCACTTGTGTCATCCTTGCAAAATTCCATTGGCCTCGACGTTGTTGTGCTGAAAGTGGTAGGTGATGCAGAAATCGTGATACAGAAGGTACATAACACCATACATTGTTTATCACCTCATCTCAAAAGTTACCAGCAAGAGGTATGGTGACTAATCTCTAACTTCGAAGCATTTAATATCATTGTTGTGCTAAGAACGTGCAATGCAGTCATCGATATCTTAGCAACCACAACTACTAGCATGTCACTACTTAGGGATAGATTTACTGTTGAAATTTTGTATAAGCCTTCAATCCTTGATAACATAACTAAGCTATGCTATTTTGGTGATGATCAACAGATACTACACTTCCCGAACAATGATGATGCCTCCAAGGATTACCCCGTGTATTCATCAAAGCCCATGTTACATGTAGCATCTGAAGTAGGAATGTTGTCTTCACCTATTGGCCTTTCAGGATGCCACCAGGTTATGGTAGTAGCAAAACGTAAGAGTCTAATACTGGTTCATGAGAAGTTTTGCCCTCACACGTACTATCTGCAATCACTTGACAGGAGGATTGATAACCTTCCTATCAATGGCCAAGATCTCAAACTTTGTTTTCAGTAGGTCAGGTCGTGCCCCGCTTCGTGTACATAGTATGTCTGTTACTTATTGTTTTGTTTTCTTTGCTTACTGTGTTTGTTTTGTTTTATTTGTTTAGTGTTCGACTATTCTTAGTTTTGTATATAAGTGTTGCCCTCTACTAAGTTCTGGCTTTTGAACAATTATGTGGTTGAGATCTAAAGAGTCTTATGACGCTGCAACACTTGGTCAGTATTGTGTCTGTCTTCTCTATGCTTCGTTATAACCTTCGACCGATGAAGTCTTGATGGAAAATGTGAGTCGTCTGCAAGGGAAGCTTAGGTCAAACCATGAACTTGTCTCCACACTGGGAAACCCCATGGTTGTACTCAGCGTTTTGCTCTGTGTGTTCAAGCTCATTCAACTAGTAGAAACGGAGAAGGGGAAAATCTAAATGAGAAAACCTATGTCAAAGGTATTGCATTCATTTCTGAAGGAACAACCTCTTTGGCTCTCAATAAGTCTGGATCCCTTTTCCACCCCAAAAATAAATAAGTGCATATGCACAATCCTCTTTAAAAAATACAAAGGTGATAAAAGAGAAAGGCTTTCCACATAGAGAGGTGAAGCATGCAACTCCACCAGGATACTGACCAGGGTCGCTGGCAGTTGAGCAATGTGTGTGTTCCTGCATGACTTCGCTGGGGTACTGTCCAGCTCTGCTGGCAGCGGAGCAATGCTAGAGATGAAAACTTATACTCTGAAAATTTTTAACTCGTGAGCCAAACTACCCTTCTCGATTTCGAAACACTGTGACCAAGCTTAAACTTGTTGTGTTCGACTGAGTTGGCAAAAGGTGAACCATGTCTATCCATGGGGTAAGTGGGGAAGCTGAAGTAACCCACACAATGATTCAATACTCCTTGAAGGACCAAGGCCCTATGATGTCAATGAGCCAAAGCAAAGAAGTTGGAATTCAGTCAGTGTGTCGCCAAGTGTAGTAGCGACTCCAACACCCTCCAAAATTTTTCCCTGCATCCAAATTCACAGCCTCCCTTGGATTTTACTTAATGTTTGTAAGCACTCAGGCTCACCCCATGAGCTCGTTTTGAGTCTTTGCACCCTCCTTGCTTGATTTTTCAACGGGCATCTTTTTGCATGTTGGTCACAGTGTCACGCTTGCAGCGATGGTTTGGTCATGCACAAGGTCTCGCTTCGTGTGTACAAGTTTTATTCGCTATGTAAACATATGTCGCACTCATGCACAAAGTTGTATGCATTGTTGCACAAGCATCATTGCAATCGTTTAATGATCTATCACAAGTGTCACGCTTGTTGCTCACACCGTCGGTGAAGCACGTTGAGTATATATTGTCTTGATGGTTTGAGGCGTCTTGTCATCAAGTGTTCGCAAAGTCACGTATGCTCAAATTCACTCGCTCACACAGTGATTTTGCTGAAGTTCTAACCACTGGAACACCCTCTAACAGCTGGACCTTCACCCTAGAATCGACTTGACCGATTGTCACCTAGAACAGGGCAAAAGTGTCCAACAACCCATTTCAATTTGTGTTGCCCACAAGCACATCAACCAACCCTCTTGCTGGTCAACCGGGGAGTTTGACTAGCCAACGACCTCAAGACTCACTCCCCTCAAAAAGTTCGCAAAAGATGCAAATATTTTCTGCTCTGTTGAATGAGGAAACTGTGCAGATAGGCCGAAAACACACCAAGTGTCTGTCCTTGTCTCCCTAAAAAAATTACACAGTTTTTCCAGTTAGCCACCCAGTCAGCTAACCAACTGCTCACCCAGAAAAATGGAAGATTTCATGAGCAATCGCTCAGCTGTCCAGTGACCCGCTTAGCTCAGAAACTGCGCAGAGGTGTTCAGCAGGTCAGCCTCCTAGCAATTTCATAGTTTTTATCACTAGCAATCCCGCTACGAGATCCCTGAAAAAATGTGCAATTTTTCCTGTCAAGCCTCTTGCAGCCCATTGCCAGCTCCCCAGAGGGATTGCACAATTTTTGCTGCCAAGCCCCAAGATCTTCCCACCAACCAAGCCAGATCTTGCGGACAGTCGCTACTGATCCATATTGTCCATCCTAGTCTCCCAGTGACTTCTACGCAATTTTCACCGGCAATGCCCGGAGCCCACATCCCAGCGTGAAACTTGCTTTGCAATTTCATAGCCTTGCCCTCTCTCCCGGTCACCTGCATCCGAAAGCGAATGACCATGCATCATGGTAGACTAGGAGGTTTATGGATTTGATGCCGTCTTGTCATGAGTGATTGCACATACAAGTACATGGATAAGTCATGACGTGACAATGGACGAGATGAACAAGGAGAGCACATGCAAGGAGATTTGTGCGCGAACGGACGAATGGACAATGCATGCGAGGAGATTTTTTTGCGAATAGACAATGCATGTGAGGGGATTTTTTTGCAAAAGAGCGAACATGTGAAGCATGCCAAAGAACAAGCAAAGGAATGACGTGCACATGCAACATCAAGCGAACACCAAGACTGTCGAAAACTTCGCACACCTTTCCATGCAAAGGTGAAGTTGTGATACACCAAAAGCACACCCATTACTCAACATCACTGCAGCTTGACATTCACACGAGTGACAGCATGGACATACTAGCACTGTCATGTCGAGTCATGTCGGCCACATCACTACTGTTGCCCATAACGTGTAAATCAATGTAATGTAACATGGAAGTCCAAGAGACTCACATGTCATACGAAGAGTCATGTAATGATGAAGAGTCAAATAAGTCAAACAATCATGAGAGAAGTCGAACAATCATAAGGGTCAGTTCTACCCTTGGCTATAAATACCCCCTCATTTGTACATGCAAAGGACTTTTCACCTTGCTTCCTCCCACATAGCCTTGAGAGTCTGTAATCTTTCCCTTGAGGAGCGAGTAGTGGCTCCAATTCCCCTCTCACAGGGTTAGTGATGTATGGTGTACTAATGTGTCTTGAAACTTTCGCTTAATTCAGAAACCTGACAACAGGCCAGCATGTATTGTAATTGATTGTAAGACTAATCTTGGAACACTTGTAATGCATGTTGCTTTAACTTGTGTTAAACAATTGAACTTTTTTGGTTGTTTTAAACCATATGTTTATGAAAATGTGTTGTCTAAGTTGTTAACGTTTTCATGCCCACGTGGGCTACCACACCAGACATCAAACATAATATTTCCATAAAATTTTGATAATGATTGTCGCACTCATGCGAACTACTCCTTTGAGTGTTGTACGTACTATTCCTTCTTGTGTGTGTCATTGTCATCCGTGTGGACTGCTCTTGCGAAAGCGGCGCATGTCCTATTGTGTTGTGTGTCTCTGATAGAATTGGGAGTTTTCCCTTTCAACTGGAGAATCACTTCCACCCTCTCTCTCTGTGGTGAAAGAACCTTGACACAAGTAATAGTAGCACTCACCAAGCACATGAACCTTGGTAATCGAAGACAAAGCAAAGTAGTCTCATGTGCTGACAAGCAAGAGCTAAGGAAAACATTTAAGATAATGGCAATCGGTCCATCATACAGGATGGGACTCCTACACCAAACGATATGACGTCTAGTTGGGACTTCATACTGGGTAGATCCCCATTGGAATGCACAACACGTCCTCCATGTGATTGGAATCTAGGGTTTCTGAGTCACAGTCGCATGCTTCCCAAAGGTTGATTTTGACTGCAGTCATTGACTTACATGCACAAGGGGACGATTGGATCCTCTTAGTCGCTTGTGATTTGAGTCGTTAAAAAGTGAAATATTGTTCTATTTTGATTGTTGTTTTATTGCCTCTTTAATCCCTAGTATTTTTGCAGATTAGGTGTTAGATTCATTTTTTGGGTTCTTTGTTTTGCCCCTTTTTGCATCTTTTTGTTTTGGTAGAGGGGTGTCAATAGACGTATCTTATCCTTCCATACTAATTTATGTAGATGGCTATTATGGGATTGATTCCTCTTTTATCCATGAATCTATGTTTGTAACTTTTCAATGTCTGGTTGGTTGTCACGCTGATATGGAGTCGTATGGAAATTTGATCTTTTATTTTAGATATTATGGTGGGGATCATAAGCCCACACCTTGCCTTTGGGAAAGTTCATGGAGGCCAACATTTGGTCCACCACCTTGAAAAATTGTATCGTATTTACAATAAATAGACCCATCTCCCATTTGAGCTTCAAAGTATGTTTTATTTCATAACAACTTAAGGATGAAAATTCACAAGTTTCAAATTTGAGAAACCTGCGGTCAATGAAGTGATTTTTTTTTTTTTTTTTTTTGTATTAATTGTCGTTTGTCTAGAATTTTCAACATGGTATTAGAGTTGAATGTAGTTGAGACACATAAAAGGGAGTTTATATTTTAGTTGAGAATTATATGAGTGGTGATTGACTTTGTTAAGAATATTGAGCTACAAACCCTGTGTTACTTGAGAGAAGCTCTTTGATTTTGGAAAGGGTTGTTTCTTCTCCATATCACAAATTTTCCCAAATGGATATGGCACAAATCTCTTGTTCATCATCTAACAAAATGTCTAGTGTTTATGGTATGTTGATAGTGGATCTTCGAGACATATGACATGTCTTTATTCAATAGGGTTCACAAGTAGGAGAGAAGTGGGAGAGAGGAATGAACGTGGAAGAACTTCATGATGTCATTTATCTTGTGTGAGAAGTTGGCTCCATTTCCTTGTAGGCAACTTTAGTTGATGTTCTTGAGTTCAATAATGTTTTATTTTTCCCTAGGTTTAATAACAATATTCTTTTAATATCATGTATGGAAAATGTTCATTGTATGGTTGATTTTAATGCTTAAGAGGTAATATATAAAAGTAAACCCTAAGTTGTGACAAAAGGTGTTTACATTAGAGGTCTTTATAGGTTCCTCTAAGATCCAATGAAGTACAATGCTTTGGTGTGTGACATTACGAAGTTGTGTGAGTTATAGCATAACGGTCTTGGTCACTTGCATTATATGGCACTTCCTATATTGAAGACTTTGGTATAGTGATTGCTAGAGTTTCAAGATAAAGAAGGAGAGTGTCTGTAAGGGATGTGCTCTTGGTAAGCACATCAACACTACTTTTCCTAGTAGCGAGTGTAGATCAAGTGAAGTATTGATCTAATTTATTTATATGTATGTTGACCTATGTATTCTACTTAATGGACATATAAATTATATAAGGGCACTTGTGTTTACGATCTCTCACAAGATCATGATATCTATGTCGAAAACTAAGAGTGAAGAGTTCAACAAGTTCATAGAGTTCAAGGTTGTGATTAAAAATTTGATAGAAAGGAAGATAAAATTTCTTCTCCTAGATGATGGAGGAGAGTACACTTTGAAGTTTTACCCTTTATGTACAAAAGCTAACATCAAGAGAAGTTAATTGTACCTTACAAACTAGAGAATAATGGAGTTACATAGATGATGAGCAAGTCTATTATTGTCATTTCCAGGTTCCTTATTCATGACCTAGATTTCCCAATGTATTTTTCTATAAGCCCTATAATGTAAGGTGCATATTTTGAATCGGTATTATTGTAGGATCTTGAAGAGAATGACAGTAGAGGAGGCATTTATTGATGTGAATTCATATATATCTCATCTCCATGTGTTTTGAAGATAGATTTATATTCATGTGTTTGAGAAGAAAAGGACAAAGTTGAAATCCTCAAGTACAAAGGTTATTTTTGTTGGATACAACAACACTTCTATTGTTTTGCAGGGTCCACATTCTAGCACAAAAGAATATTGTGGTAAATAGAGATTGAAGTTTGATGAATATTTGAGATTCTCTAGTTGATAGGATTCTCCTTTAGTAATTGAAAGTGACGAGGTTGGAATTCCAAACATCAATCCTAAGATTATTGATGAGTTAGATTCAAGTATGACTAGGGTGAAGCTAGGCTCAGATATTCCCCACCTTCTACTTCAGCACATAGGAGATCAAGATGGCTCACTTAGAGATAATAGGAGGGTCAAGAGTAAGTAGGAGCACCTAGATCTTTAGTGAAGTTGAGCATACCTTTTGGGAGATACTAGTAAGTTTACTTTATCTTTTTATATCCTTGAGCCTTCCAAATGTTTACAAAAGGAGAGATGTGATACGTTGATGGAGGATCATGTTGAGATTGATTCTCAGTTTGTAGTGGATGGAAGTAATGAAAAGTATAAGGATTGGGTTGATAGATTATCCCAAATAAAGGGCAGTACATATATTTTCTTAGCCAAAAGGAGTTAAACTTGATGTTTAAGTCCTTAAATATTCATTTTGGATGAGGGAGTTGACCTAGTTTGAGTTGCCAACTAATTTAAGATACATGAGAGGTATTCTTGTGTTGATAGTTTGTTGATGGATTTACATAGGTCGTTATCTTTACCAAAAATTTGATATTCTAGTATCAAGGAGTTGACTTGTGTAGGTTTCTATTTGTGTTCCTTTGATAGGTGTGATTTGCAGCCTTCATCTTGTATGGAGATGTGACTATCTTTGCACAATGCCCTCAACAATGTTGAATTTTGTAGCTATGGTTGGTCTTCATAATTTATATTTTAGCCCTTTAAATGTAAAATGTAATCGTAAGGCATGTTCTTCATACCATTTTCATTGTTTATCCCTTGAAAGAATTAATATAACACATGTTCTTCATGTCAGATTTAAAAGAGAAAATTTTGAATTTTGAATTTTGAATTTTTGGTTCCAAACTTGTCAAGTCAACCCAATGAAGAGAGACACACCCATTCAAACAAGAAAAACACACTATATAAAGCATTTAACCTCCTCCACAAGGCACCATTCAACCTCACACAAGACAAGTAATATTTTGGGCATCAACGAAGAAGAAAGACAAATTAGGATGAAGAGGGGTGAGTTCATCTCTAACATTTCTCTCTCTCTCTTGACTTCACACGTGCGGCTTTCTAGATAATTTCTAGGTAGTGGGTCGAACTTTTGGATATTAGTTTTTGGGTAGTAGGGCCGAAATTCTAGGAAAATTGTTTTGGGTAGCAAGGCCAAGTTTCTAGGCATATCCTAGGAGGTAAAAATTCATCATAGGCAGATCAAAAAGGGCTAAAGTTTGACTTGACAATAGGGTTGTTTGACCAAGTTTTACCATAGCATTGTTGGTTAGTTTGACCTCATAGTTGACTAATTGCATTAGGTGTATCTCTTGTTGAACTGAAGAATCCCTCTAAGGAAATGTTGTTGGGCTTTCCCCCAAGTGGATTTTCCCAGGGTAAATCTGGTGTTATTTTTTGCATTATAATCTCTATTGTCCTTATGCTTTTATGGTTGAATTTTTGGAGTGCAATTTTTTAATGATAAACTAGAATTGTTAAAAGAAGATCTACATGGTATTAGAGCTTTGGTGAAGGATGGGACATTGAGATCACTCTTGAAGAGCTTTGGTAAAGGGAAGAGATTTGAAGAAAGCCTACATCTACAATCTATTTTTTTATCAATGACTATTTGTTCCTCTATGAAGTCCAAGAACAAATTGGATGGAGCTACAAATTTCAGGGCTTGGAAAACAAAGATTGACCTTATTCTTCCAAAGAATGATCTTTTCGGTACTGTGAAAGGCAAGGTCATTGATCATTGATCCCTCATATAATGAAGGAAAAATAAAATATGAAAAGAATGACATCACAACTAGAAGCATCATTGTGGACTCTATTAGAGATCACTTGATTCCTTATGTTGCAAATATTGAATCTCCAAACCAGATGTATGATGCCCTAGTTGGATTATACACTATCCACAACATTGGTTAAGCAAGGAGTTTGAAGAATGAGCTTCATGATGTTAGAATGATAAGAAATGATATATAGCCTGATATTTCATGAGGATTCCTCAATTAAGAGATCAACTTCAAGAAATCGATGACTACAACATTTAATGGTCTACCTGACTCATGAGACTCATTTGCATCAAGTATATGTGCTAGAAAAGAATCTCCAAAGTTGAAAAGTTGTGGACTACATATACCCAAGAACAATCTATGCTCATATCAAAAGGAAAGATTAAAATATTTGAAGAAGGTGACTCTCAAGCATATGCATCATGTTTCTAGAAGGCTAGAGGAAGAAAGAAGTTTGGATTTCAAAGAAGAAATGAAGGAAGAAGACCTGAAGAAAGAAGATCTACTCCTCAAGGACAGAGAGATATGTCGAAAGTTCAATGCTAAAGTTGTCACAAATTTGGTCACTATAGACACGATTGTTCTAAAATATTGAATGATAGAAAGAGAAAGGGAAAGTAGCATGCTACCATAGCAGACATTGATGAACTTCTAAAGAAACCTAAGAATTAAGATTCAGGAAACAAAGAAATTTTCTAATTTTTTTTCTCTTACAAGTTTTGTTGTAGATACCAATGATTTGTGGCTAGTAGATAGTGGTGCCTGGGGACACATTATAGGAGATTGTGACAACCTCACAAGTCTAATGGAAAGGAGATTATCTCAAAAGGTAGATCTTGGAGAACAACAATTATGCAACCAAAGCATTGGAAAAACATTCATTGAGCTGGAATCAAGTGAAAACGTTCATCTTAGCAATATACTATATGTACCAGGTTTGAAAAAGAATTTGGTTTATATTTCATGCTTAAAATATAAGGGAGTTGGAGTAGCATTTGTTGATGGAAAATTTCTTGTATGGTCGAAGGGCTCAAGTATATATTCTACTAGAGTAATTGGAGTTCGTGAAGGAAGGTCTTATAGACTCTTGAAATAATCTACTCAAGAATTAGTACATAATGACATTAGTCCATGCAAACTTTGGCATATAAGATATGCACACCTTCACTATAGAGTGTTTCTTATTTTAAAATAGATGGTTTTAGGTGTTTTAGATTTCTAAATAGAGCATGAATAAATGTGTAAAGGATTTGTGCTTGGGAAGAATGTCAAGAAACCCTTTTCAAGTAGCAAAAGTAGTGCAAAGTAAATTTTGGATCTATCTCATTCTGATGTATGTGTTCCAATGCCCGTAAAATCCCTTGGAGACTCTTTGTACTATGTAAACTTTATTGATGACTTCTCTCACAAGACATGGATCTACTTCATGAAGAGAAAGGATGAAGTATTCAACAAGTTTTAGGAATTTAAGGTTGAAGTGGAAAACTTGAAGGGAAATAAAATCGAGATCCTGAGATCAAATAATGTAGGAGAATATATTTCCAAAGATATCGTTGTCTTTTGTAAAGAAGTTGGGATTAGGAGGGAGTTGATAGTCCCTTACAATCCACAACTAAATGGAGTTGTTGAAATAAAGAATAGAATCATTGAAGAATTCATTAATGCAATGATGCATGATCAAGACTTGATAATGTTTTTATGGAGTGAAACATCTATGGTAGTTGTCTATATTCAAAATAGAAGTCCTCATCGAATTTTGGAAGACAAAACTCCTAAAGAAGCATTCACCAGACATAAATCATAGGTTGGAAATTTGATAATATTTGGTTGTCCAGACTATATCCATGTACCCAAATATGAGACAAAGAAGCTAGAGCCTTTAGGAAGGAAGGAAACATTTGTTGGATAAAGCAATTCATCAAAGGCCTATAGAATTTATGTTCCAAGACAAAAACAAGTTGATATCAGCAGGGATGTGAACTTCGATGAGAATGTTGTCTATTGGAAATCTAAAGAATTTCCCATGGACTATGATGAGGACGAAAAACATGAAGCCCCCAAGGAACAAGGTTCAGGTCCATCCAATTCTTCAAAACACCTCGTATATCTTCATGAATAGCTAGAAGGGCCTGGTGATCAAGTGGACTTGGTCGTTGTTTCTGAAATCAGGAAAGGCGAGCTTGGTTGAGATCCACTTTGCTGGAAGCATAAGGACATGTAACACCATGTGCCACTTGTCAAGGAAAGCAAGATACCTAAGAGTTATTCAAGATATACATGATCAATGGCTAATCTTATTGATTTTGAAATTTCCACCTTTGAAGGAGCAGTTAGCCAGCAAGTTTGGAAGGATGTGATGTTGGAAGAATACCAATAAACTATGAAGAATGATGTGTATGGGAAATTGTATTGAGACCTGAAGGGAAGCCAATGGTAACCTCCAAATGGGTGTACAAGATCAGGCATGTAGTGTATAGAAGTATTGACAAATACAAGGCTATATTTGTGGCTAGAGGGTTCTCCTAGAAAGAGGGAGAGGACTATGATGAGACCTTTGCTCTGGTTTCCATGTACACTACCATTAGATCTATTATTTATGTTACTTCTTCTATGAGTTGGAATTTACATCAGATGGATGTAAAGACTTCTTTCCTCAATGGTGTGATTGAGGAAGAAGTGTACATAGAACAACTTTAAGATTTTGAGGTTCATGGAAGAGAGTCTCACATTTGCAAATTAAATAAATCTTTGTGTGGACTCAAGCAAGCACCTAGAGCTCGGTACTCTCAAATTGATAGTTTCTTGAAAAGATTTGGTTTCTCCAAAATTAATGTTGAGAAGAATGAACATGTGATTCTATTATTGTATGTTGATGACTTATTTCTGACAAGTGTGGAGCATCTCATTATTCGAAGTACGAGGGAGTTGGCCTTTGAATTCGATATGAAGGATCTTGGTTTAATGCACTACTATTTGGGGCTAGAAGTATGGAAGAACACTGGTGAAATCTTCCTTGCTCGAGGAAAACTTATTATCAAGATCCTGTAGAAGTTGTGGATGATGGAATGTAAATATATGGCAACTCCCATGGTAACGAATCTGAGAAAGTTGAGAGATTCAAAGTCAAATTTGATAGATCCATCCATGTACCAAAAGTTGATTGGCTCACTGATGTATTTGGTTAATTAGAGAATATTTGAGGTCTAAAATGGGCCTCCTAAGGAATACTATAAAATAATAGTGGAAATAATAAAATAAGATTAGATTACCTCATCACGTTTTGGAGGGAAAAAAAAAAATCAACTCGTATTTTCATCTTACCTCCCTATGATTTTACTCCAATTTCGAGCAAGAGCACTTGCTGAATGTGGAATTTAATTTTTCATCCAAGGAGCACCCATGTTGCATACTTTCAATGAACGTTGCTACACGAAAAATGTGAAATACATGAAAAAATGTGATTGTGATCATGTTTTTTTTATGTATTTCACATTTTTTGTGTAGTAGGGTCAATCAAAAGTATGCAACATAGGTACTCCTTGGATGCAAAATTAAATTTTACATCCACCAAGTCCTTTAACTCGAAATTTGAGTAAAATCGTAAGGAGATAAGTTGAAAATACGAGTTGAAAAATAGTTTTTTATTTTTTTTACCTGTTTATTCCAAAATGGTGAATCATCCACCGTGGTTGACATCATCATATTGAATCCTATTAGTTATTATAAAGTTTATTTTTGTTGTACATTTTTGTTTTGAGGCCCAATATTTTTTACCTCAAAATTTCTCTAACCATACCAAGTTGGGCATTTGCTTTGCAGTAAATATTCTAAGCCAATTCCAGGTGGAAATGAGACATGATCATTGGATTGCAGCAAAGCATGTATTGAAATATTTTCATGGTATAGTGGATTATGGTTTGAAATATGTATCAAAAGGTGATATATTGTTGTAGGGTTATACAAATGCATATTTTGTAGGGAATGCTAATGATAGAAAGAGTACATCTAGAGGTTGCTTCAGTTTGGGCTCTGTTATGATTTCATGGATGAGCAGGAAGCAAACATCTATCGCACTCAGCACTGCGAATGTTGAGTATAGTGCAACTAGTTTAGTGAGTTGTGAAGCAATGTGGCTTCAGAAGTTACTATTAATTTTAGGTATGTTCTATGCTAGAGCAATTTATTTAAATTTTCACAATTAGCAATCACATCAACATTAATATAAACTGCAGATAGAACAAAAATATAAATTGCAGAAGATAAGCCAAGAC
>APFE030080812.1:0-18132 GCA_000404065.3 Pinus taeda
TAATCCAACTCTTCAATTGGTTTCCTTGACTCAAACTTGCATATACTTCTTGAAAGTCACTATCATTAGCATATTCTTCTATGTAACTTTCAATAGAATTATGGTTGAGTATAACAAATGAATTTACAATAGGCCTTGAAAGTATATCAGCTACCTTATTGTAGATTCCCTTTTTATACCTGATAACCAAATGAAATTGTTGTAGAAAATCCATCCATATGAAATGTCATGACTGTTGCAACTTTGACTGTGACTGTAAATACGGCAATGGTTGATGGTTGGTATGGATGATGGTCTCCTTCCCCATCAAATAGTGCTTCCATTTCCTAACACTTTGTACCAATGCATAAAGTTCTTTGTCATAGGTGGGATAGTTAGTTACAGCTCCATTAAAGATTTCAGAATGAAATGAAATGGGCTTACCATGCTACAATAGAACTGCTCCCATGGCATAATTGCTTGCATCCATTTGAATCTTGAATGGTTGTCTGAGATTTGAAAGTTCCAATACCAGTGCTGAACTTATCTTTTGCTTAAAAGCATCAAATGCTTTCTGATGTGCATCTCCCCAATGGAAGACTTTCTTGACACTTGACAATGCATGTAATGGAGCTACAATGGAAGAAAAATTAGCAATAAACTTTCTCCAATATTATGTTGCCCCTAAAAATCTTCTTACCTCTATAGTTGTATTGGTCTTGGGCCAATTCAGAATGACCTCAACCTTAGAGGGGTCGATCTTCAACTCACCTCCTCCAACAATGTGTCCCAAATACACCAAAGAAGTCTTGCCAAATTCACACTTCGACATCTTTAAAAACAACTATTCTTTTCTCAAGACATTAAGTACTTTGTTTACATGCATGACATGTTCATCTCTTGACTTTCTGAATATGAGGATATCATCTAAGTAAACAATGACAAAATCGTCTATAAATGGTCTCAATACATCATTCATTACCCTCATGAAAGTAGCTCGAGCATTTTAAGACAGAAAGGCATAACAAGCCACTCAAACAATCTATGTTTAGTTTTACATGCGGTTTTCCAAATGTCTTCTTCAACTATCCTAACTAGATGATAACCACTTTGTGAGTCTAACTTAGTGAAATACTGCATACTTCAACTGATCAAGCAAATCATCAATTCTTGGGAGTGGATAACGATTCTTTACTGTGATTTTGTTCAGTGCACGGAAATCCACACATATGCGCCAAGTTCCATCCTTCTTTGGCACCAAGACAATGGGTGAACCACATTTCGAAGTAGATGGGTGTATGATACCTTTGTTCAACAATTATTGAATTTTCCTTTTGATTTCCATGCTCTCCATAATAGACATGCGATACATGCCAATTTTTGGAAGTGGAACATCCTGTTGCAATAGAATCTCATGTTGAATTCCCCTCTTCCGAGGTAACCCCTTTGGTTCCTATCTCGCCGTGCTTTCTTACCACATCAAACAAATCAGATTTCAATTTATCAACATAACCTTCAAAAGATTCATAATCAATATCAATCTTTTTCTTGATCATGAGAGGCACAAAAATTTTACTTGCATTTACTAGTCTATTCATCTGCCCTGCATTAACCAAAGAAATGTTCAGCTTTTTGCGATGGGATTTCACAATGTACTCCACACCATTCTTGAGGAATATATATTTGTTGTCATGGCAATAAAATACTGCTTTCTTATCATACAAATAATGACTAACAAAAATGATTCCTGAGATGTCTAGAGGAACTACATCTAACTCAACTTCATCAATGAACTTTTCAGTAATGGCAAACTTGAATAAGCACTTCCTTATAACTTGTAAGTTTGCATTGTTAACTATCCAACCCAATGGGTATGGCTTATGATGAGGTACAGTTTCAAGGTTTAGTTTTTTTTACCAAGTCTTCTGAAATCAAGTTTGGTTGTGACCCACTATCAAATAATGCATCAATCTTTGTATGATTTGAAATCACTCTTACATGAAACAACTCTATTCTTGACTCTTCATTTGGAGTGTTGTTTTGACTATGTGATGAACTAGTGCTTGCAATAGTTTCTTTCCCTTTCGTAACCATGGCTGAAATCTTGGTCTCATCACCAGAATCTGAACCAAGGTCATGTTGTGTGGTAGTGGTCATCTTTTGTTTCCCTTATTGTTTTTTTTCTTAGGCCTTAATTCAAGATGCAATTTCCAGTAGTGGGCTTCATCATGCCCCTCTTTGGAACAATGTTTGCATGTGATTTTCTCCCCTTCTTTCTTCACACTCGCATTTTTCTTTCCCTTCCCTTTTCCACCCTGCTCTTTCTCCTTGCCCTTGAATGGCTTCATCTTACTACCCTCTTCTTGAATGTTCTTTCCTCTAGATTCAAGGTGTGTGGCTTGCACACATACCTCATATAAATTGTTTGGATTGAACATGAGGATAGTATGTTTCAAATAGGAATGTAAACCCCTAATATATTTCAGTATTGTATCTTGGGAATTCAGATTCACTCCTAACAAAAGAGCCCTTTTCCTAAACTCCTGTGTATAATCTTGGACTATTTGGCCTTTAAGCTACCTAAAATTATGTCAACTCATAATGGCTTTTTGCATATAGGCTAAAAGATAAAAATGTCTTTTAATTGAAGAAACAAATTCAACCCAAGTGATGGATATCTTACCATGGATTTTCATTTCCTCTTGAGTCTTTGCTTCCCACCAAACTAATGCAGCTCATTCTAGCCTCAGTGAAGCCAACTCGATTTTTATGTCGTCTTCTTGAAGGTTCTGAATTCTACAGTATACCTCCAACTATCAAATCCAATTGTCCAACTTTTCTGCATTCACCTCTCCATTGTACATGGGAAGTTTGAAATTTATGTCCAATTTAAGTAAAGGAGTCTTTCCTTTTGGGGTTTTTGAATGAGTATGGGCAGTTTCCATGGTGGTAGTGGAAGATGATGTTGTGTGAGATGGTGAATATTATGAGGATGGTGGAGATGGAGTTGGATTTCCACCATTCCCTTTGGAATCCATCGTCTCATCTTTTTTATCCTCTGAGCTTCCTTCTCCATGTGGAGGTTTATAACTCTCTCCAACCATTCTAGTGTTCCTCTATTCATAGAGGACTTTAACCATCTCATTCAAAGTATAGAAATATATCTTGAATTATTTGTCTTTTAAAGAAGGACCTTCAAGCTCTCTTTCTCCAAACATAATGGTTGTGGATTCAGGCTCAGAAACTGGTATTGTTGGTACCTCTTCAATCTTAGTTGAAGGGAAAACTTGAGGAGTTTCAAGTGCAGCTAGAAATGGAACTTTGGGTGGTGGAGATTGTGGCCTTGTGGCTCTCCTTCTTCTGGGCATTACCTCAGGAGTTGCAACCAATAGCTTCCCTTCTCCTTTCTGCAACTTTAACATTGTAAGGATCACAATTTTGCAACCATTAAAACCCTACTTGCACAAACTCAAGCAGTCAAGCAATTCAACCTTTGCCCTGATACCTACTTGATCTGTTTTGGAATATTAGTTTTTTTTTGTGCTAATATTAATTATAGATTTATAAACATGTGATTGGTTATTGCTTCTTGTACTAAGGTTTCATTAGTTGTTTGTCTATGTCAACAAGTAAATTTACTTAAGTTTAATATGACATTCATGAGCAAAATAGCTTCAAAAAAAAATACTGAACAACAGACATTCAAAGTATAGCAAACAATCAAAGAGACACTTTAACACAGTGTTTTGATGAAGGATTTCACCCCTCCTGGGCTACATCTCCTTGGTCCAACTTCCATGGCTTAGGCCTCTGTGTTAGCTCAATGTGGTAAAATTTTGTTTTGCAAATTTCTATGGCTCCTGATACCTGCACCGATGTGTTCAGAATGTCCAGATTAGCCAAGAACACCTCTTCCTATGCCAAATTTGGTCGAAAATTGCCTCCTTTATGACTCAGACAGTGTTTTCCTTCAATTTCTCCTCTAATTCTAGAATGACTCCAGTTAGCCCTGCTAAATGTGGAGGCAGGCCCGAAATTGGGGCACTTCCAAACTAAAATCAAAGTTAACTAGTGTTAAATTGTACTTAATTGCTTTAAACCCGGATTAATTAACTTAAATCTTGCGATTAGTGTTAACTGAAACCTTTTTATTTGGCATTTTTGGTGGGTTGTCACATTGAATGGTTAACATCGCATTAACCGCTGCGTTAAATGTCCGTCGGAAGTGTTGACTGTTAGAGGTTATGGAAATTGCGTTCACATGCAGACACTGACCATCGGGGTATGGTGAATTGTTCGTCGGGTTAACTGTAACCTTTTGCGGTTTGTAACAAATGTGTTCACATGGGGGAGGGTTGGCCCTCCTCTAACCACCCAACTCCTAACCATTGCACTTTAAATAAATGTGGAGAACATACATGGTAAGAACCACGGTGGTAGTGGAGGCAGTTAAGGTATGTGGACGGTATGTCGGAGGTCACAGGTTTGACCCCGACCTCCACCATAACATTTTGCTCCAATGTCGAGACTGTGAAGGCCTTTAGGAGGTGCCATGTGGCGACCTTCGGGCTTGCCACATGGCATTCTTCTATTGGCCAAAAACGAACCCATAGAAATGTGCCAACACACCAACTAAAACCCAATAGAGCGATGCCACCTATCTAGTTGTGATTCTCCATTGACCATGCCTAATCACTTGCCACGTCAGTAGTACGAACTGTTGACTATGCAGTGATTGGGTTTTTTTTTCAAATTTCGCTTTTGTAAAGCGATAAGAACATAATAACTTTCTCATACGAACTCGGTTTTCAACTAAATGAGTTGCACTCGGATCGTTTTTCCGAGACGAACGTGGTCGTTCAAGTTTCGAGCCATTCTGAGAACTTTGATTTTTGAGCTAAATACTAAGCACCTGATCAATGTGGTATGTGTGATGCAACAACTTATGTAATATTTTGAACCACGTAATTAACTTTGAGTAGAACTTACATGGTCATCATCGACATCACCTACTTGATGCAATTGTCCTTGAGAGAGGCTTAACATGTTCATTATAGCATTTGCATTTTCCTCACCATGTATATCAAAAGCTTAGTTGTGAGTTATATAATTGGTAAAAGAAACATAATTTAGTGGCCAAATTCCCTAGTTACATAAAATCCAACATTGACACTAAAGGGTGATAACCATTTCAAAAATGTTACTATCAAGTTATATTGATTCAAACCATTTTACCTTTATCCCTAGGTTATTTGTCATCCATAATATTCTTAGAGTCAAAATAATACTTAAAAGGCCCAAACATACACACATGAATGGGTTGAAACCTATCAGTAGTGTGTGCATGAAATGTTAACAAGTTTATGCCTACCTCATTTACCTCCACAATTTTTAAAGCTATGTGGCTATCATGGCCATTAAAAATGAAGAAGTCTTTTTTCATATGTGAGATACCACTAAGCACAAAAGAAACAAAAAGATAAATCAAATTCATAAATAATTCTTTCATAATCCATGCATTGATATGTGTAGCCATGCACTCCCTTGGTTCACTATTTTAGATATAGTTATTTCTTTCCCTTAGAACAAACATAACCCAAGGATTGATAAATTGATTATGTAACTCCCCTCGTTAAAAATTCATGTAAAAAATATAAGACCAAGGTAATGGGACACATATTCCAAGTTGAATGGTGTGTAAATCATCCTAGTGGGTATTCATTTGGTTTATTAATGGCTAAGGAAAATGGAAAAGGCTATGGCGAAGGCTTTGGAAAGGCAATTGGCATTAATTGACATTTTATTTATGAAGATAATGGAAATTGGGAGAAGGGGAAGGTGAAAGGTCATAGGTTACATGTCAGGAGGAAAATGAAGGTAAATAATGGAAAATTGAAGAAATTAGAGGCCTCAGTAATAAAAAGGCGTTTGAGGATCAGTTGGCAAGCTTTTGCTCAGACTTTTGCCAATTGAGTTTTGGAGATCTCTCTATTCTCTCTCTCTCGTACTCTTGGACACTTAGAGTTTCTTGGAGCACTCTTGGAGGAGTGTGGCATACTTGGAGTTTTGGAGAAAGAAAGCAAAGGAAAATCAAGAAAGCACAAGAGGGCATCAGGATCAACAGCCACAACGGGTTTTGCTTGTAGGTACCCAGTTGCATGTATGATTACCTTACTAGTTTTGGCATGCATGGCATATGCATGTGGTTATTTGGTTATGATCTGTCATTGGCATGGAGGATTCCCTGGATTGACAGTGGTTTTTCCTAGCCTTGCCATTTACTAAATAGTGATGGTGTTGTGGATTTTCCCTTTTGTTTTCTAGTTGGTTCTCATGTTCCTTATGGTTGTGGGTTGAGATATTAGATCCTAGAGCTTTGGTTGGACAAATGCTCTAGAAGCCCTGTAATGGCTTGGGTTGAGTTACTAGTCCTGGAGCCTTGGTTGGACAAATGATATAAAGCCCTGGAACAACTTGGGTTGAGTTATTAGTCCTCGAGCCTCGGTTGGACAAATGCTTTGGAGCCCTTGGTAGGTTGAGTTACTAGTCCCAAAGCTTTGGTCGAACAGATGCTTTGGAGCCTGACAACAGCTGTGGGTTGAGTTACTAGTCCTGGAGCCTTGGTTGGACAAACACTCTAGAGCCCGACAACAGTCATGGATTGAGTTACTTGTCCTAGAAGCCGAGTTGGAACAAACGCTCTAGAACCCTCAACAACTTGGGTAGAGACTGAATTGGTGATGGTTAGTGGTGTCTGACTATGCGATGGAATCACTGGTTGAGGGTGGAGGTGGTTGGCCTCTAGAAGCCTTGGTTTGGTTGTGCTTGATGTGTTTCATGAGATCCCACATTCATGCTTGGAATGTGGTACAAGGGTGACTGGTTGAAAGAAATATTTGGTTCAACCTATTCTATGGTCGGGTGGTTCGTGGAAGTCCCATACCTAGTCGGCTTATGCAATCATCAATAAGAGCTCTCTTTATCCTTGGTATTTTATGGGTAAATATATTGTTTATATGTGGGTTATATGGTTGTTATTCCCTTGATATTTTTGTTGGTTCTATGTTGGTTATGAATGAGTTTTATGACAGTGGAAATGTATGGCTCTCATCATGTTTTAGTTAATCACTAAATGTACAATGAATATATGGCTTAATAGATGGTAATGCAGTTATTGTGATGAGGTATCAATGCTTCTCAATGATAATCAAATAAGTATGAGACCCCTATGCTCAGATTTGTTGTTTAAGCCTGTAGATTGCATCTTTGTGACATGTTTGACGAAATGCCAGTCATGGCTAGTAGGGGTCCAGTCAAGTCCTTGTTCAAGTAATTGCATTTGTATCATTATTCCGCAGTTATCTTTAATTTTTGGAAGTGTCATGGAGTTTTGGGCAGTGACCTGAGCCTTAGGCTTGAAAAAGTGGCACAGAATCCAGAGTCTGAGGCATATAACTGCTTAGGAAAGTCCCTAGTCATAGGCATACCCATGCTATGGGAGTGACTGGAAGGTCTCAGTCGCACTCATGCCCATGTCATGGGAGCGACTATGGGATTAATGTAGTAAAAGGTCAGTTTGTCTGAGGGGCTAGTCACCTAGAAGGTTTGGATGGCTCCTGAGGGTTCTGTTGTATGTTTGGAAGGTCTATGTAGTGTGTTTTGTCAGTTCCACTTCCTTAATTGACACATGGGGAGTTGAATCATATCATAGTAACTATTCATTGCATGTTTACCTCGGTTGGTCGGTTACTTGGGTAGATGTGGGAGGAGGGTGCTGCAGAGTGGTATCAGAGCGGGGTTCATTCTCTTTGGCTGGTGTCTAGTTTTCATTCTCTTTGTGTGATATCTGATATCACAAAGTGGTATCAAAGCATGGTTCAACATTTGGGTTGGATGGGCGAAATGAGTTTTTCATGCATGCATGTAAGTTGTATATGTGTTTGTTATGTAAGCATGGTGGTAGTCATTGTTGCAGTTGTGTTTTCATGTAGAAGTTGATGATGTTGTTGTTGGGATGCATTTGTCATAAATGCATGTTAGTTGCATATGCATTTGTTATGCATGTCAGTTGTATATGCATTTGTTATGCATGTCAATGTATATATGTTGTTATGCATGCATTGGCATGGCTATAGTTATGCGTGTATAGTAGGTCAAGCATGCATTGTGAGGCCATTGTATGCAATTAGGTCATCATGATCCTATTGGTATGTTGTGATGCTAATGTGTCGGTTGAGATAGAGCAAGAGATGTAGGCCATCAGAGTGAGGTTACATCACTACACTTTGGGGTAAGAGAAGATCGTCATACAAGTATTGTATGTTTGGCATGTAGGTATATTAGTTAATGGATTGTTATATGCATTAGGTTTATATACGTGTTTGTCATTTTATTGTTGTTGTGGTTACATGCATGGTAGATGCTAGTTGATCCATGTAGCCATATGCACATGTATTGGATAGTCATGCATGGTAGTAACTTGTTGTTGTTTTCTGTTAATTAACTTGATGATTATGTTATATGTTCTTGATGAGTATGCTATATGTTAAATTGTTGATGTTATATATTAGTTACCTTGATGATTAAGGTTATTGCATTTAAGATCTTGATGTTATATGTATTGTGTTAATCTGGATTGGCCTATGCAAATTGTTATGGTTATGCCATTCAAGTATGAGTCGACCTATTTGTGATATTATGTTATATTAATCTAGATAGATTGTGCATATGTGATTATTATGCATGAATGATAATTGTTTATGATTTTATGATGTGAACATGTTAGCTAGTTATTGTTATGGATATCATGACCTTATTTATGTTTGAGTTGACGTGTTGTGAAGTTATATCATGCTAAACTAGATTGATTGTGTAAACAAGATAGCCTCCCCTAAGATACATCAAAGACAACATGCTTGGTATTAGCATGACAAGGTAATAGTTGATTTTCTTATATATACTTAACAGTTGGGTGAAGTGATAACATATAGTAACACTCAATTGTAGCAAGGTAAATGGTAAAAGAAAGGAATTGGGCAAGAATTCCTTTGGATACGTTTGGAAAGCCTCATTCCAAACGAATGAGTGGTTTACATACAAGAATTATTCTTAACCTTGATTTTGTCTGACATTATGTGGATATGTGCTATAGTTATGAACATGTATTTGACAAGTATATCAACTAGCTTCTAGTTATAGTTGGATTCATCAAGGAATTGGGGTCCCTTGAGAGATGGCATGGATGTATTAGGTTACAAGGCAGCATGCTTGGCACAACAAGATAAGGCAATTGGTGTATTTTTATGTTTATTTATGCACTAACAGTTATGTGTTTATGGCAATATGATGTAGGGGATTGCATGGAAAAAAAGACCATCGTGAAGTTGTGAAGAAGGCTCAGGTTGGGCTTTCCCTTAGAGGCTTTGGGAACCATGGGGATTGATTCATGGCGTTTGTTGTTATTCTTGTGCTTTTGGTCTCTTGTGATTTGTTGCACTTGATTGTGACTTTGTTTATGTCTAGTTTATGGCCATACCACTTTGTTTGTGGTGTGTTTGCTTCTTGTTTGTTTCTTGTTTTTCCTTTTATGTTTTGAGGGTCTTAAGAATTGGTTGAGGAAGAGGAAAGTTAATGGATCTCAGGGAGAGATGAATGAAACCTAGCAGGTAATGTAAGACCCAAACGAAGCTCAGTGCATGCGTAAGGGAAGTTGAAGGTGAGAATATGACAATCGGTTGGATTGTTTTGGTACATTGGTGTAAATGGACAATGGTAGTACATTCATGAGCAAGGTAATCAGGAAAGGTAAGGTAAATAGATTTGAGTCATCGAATGCCTTGGCTATGTTGGGAAATGTTGTTCTCGATGCTTTGCATGTTCTTCATGGATAAAGGGTGTTCTCTTAAACTTGACCTTATGTTATCTGGTAATTATTTTGTGATCATGATTATGTTGATGTTTATATATATATGTGTGTGTATGTATATCATTGTCTGACATGATCCTGAATGTTTTATGCTAATGTTTATGGATATGTATGTATGTATCTATGTCACTATCCCACAGGGTTGTCATGGATCATTCTTGTGGAGGAATGATTGCTTATGCAGGTGAATGGCATGAAGAGGTTCTTGGTCTTATGGCGAATCAAGTGGGAAGATTAGCCTCGACAAATTTATGAGGTTAGTATCATGTGGATATGAATTTATATTATGTGATTATACTATGTTTACGTTATGGACAGGTAACACTGAAGAATACATCAATGGAATGAAAGCAGTGTGATCCACAACATGCTAGGACAAGCATGGGAAGTTGGTAAAACATTGGAAGCAAGGATGCTTGGTAGAGACAATGTGGTTTTGGATGTGCAGTGCCATTATTGTGTATATGTTGTGCATATTGTATATTCAACGATTGTACCTATGGTGTTGAGTGTTTGTTGTATATATGGTGTTGTGCGCATATTGCATATGCAGTGTTGGGTATAGATGGTGCTATGTACATGTTGGATATGCAGTGTTGTGTACATATTGTACTGTGCACATGATGTATATGCAGTGTTGTGTGCATATGGCGTTGTGCACATGTTGGATATGCGATGTTGTGTACATATGGTGCTATGTACATGTTGTATATGCAATGCTATATATATATGGTGGTGTGTTCATGTTGTACATGTGGTGCTATGGACATATGGTGTTGTGTACATGTGGTGTCCTGTACATGTCGTGCATGTGGTGTTGTGTACATGTGGTATTGTGTATATTTTGTACATGTGGCCTTGTGTACACGTTGTGCAGATGGTACCATGTACATGTGATGTTGTGCATACATTGTGCAGGTGGTGTTGTGTAGAGGTGGTGTTGTGTACATGTTGTACATATGGTACTACTGTACATGTGGTATTGTGTGCATGTCACACATGTTGTGTTGTGGACATGTGGTACTATGTATGTGTATTGTGTATTCGTGGTATCATGACATGTGTATTCGTTGTGTTGTACTTTGTGTATGAATGTATATTGTGTTGTACACCGGATGTAGGTGTATGTATTTTGTTGTGTTGTACACCGGGTGTAGGTGTATGTGTTGTATGTCAGGTGTAGGTACAAGTATTGTATGGTGTTATATGTCATGTGTGGATGTACATGTTATGATGTACACTGTGTGTATGTATATGTGATTGAAGATAATTAAAAGCACAAGGTGTTTTCCGGGTGTGGCAACCTAATTGATGGGTGTACAGAAAGAACAAAGGCAGAAGCAAGGACCGATTAAAGGATAAGTATCATTGTTTTATTTCAGTTTTATTATACATATGATCTATAATTTTGATTTATGATGGTTACATGAGATCTATGATTATGGTTTATGATGATTTCATGCGATTCATGATTTTAATTTATGATGGTTGCATTTTGAGCTAAATGGATGTGATATGTTTATTCATGATGATTTGATCAAACAATTTGTTTAACTTGTTGTGACAGGAAGTAAACAGAGTTGCAATTGTAGCTTATTGACGAGCTACTAATGAGGTATGATTTGAGGCTATTTCAATTTATTTTGAATCTAATGGAAGCGATGTGCTTGGTATAGGAAATCATGGCAATGACCAGTTTGGGATGGTTGAAACCAACTGCAAGAACTAGCAGCATCACTAAAAGGAATTGGAACATGTAGCATTATGTTGGTAAAGCACTTCAAGAGCAGGGCCATCATGGGACACTCGTACCCAATAGTGTCCAATCGTTTCCATGAGCATGTTATGGTCGGTATTATGGTTTTGAGGTAGGTACATGCCTTGGTTTTTGTATCTTCTGATGTGAGGAAGTCTTCCCAAGGGATGGACTGCCCAGGATGGAGGTGCCAACGAAACTTGGAAGGTGTGTGACTTCACAGAAGGGGGGGACTGGATTACCTGAGGGACTATGTAGAAGAGAAGGGAAGGTCGTGGATGAATTTGTTTTAGTCATTAGCATTGCCATATGGAATCAGACGCATATTGGGAGTGTGCCCTGGAAAAATGAGTCGATCACTATTCATTGAGGGTACGGAAGTGCATGACTATAGCGTTGGACATTAGATGCAGGCTTTGACTTTGGCAGTGGATTTTGGACTTCCTGGGAAGGAGGTGAATCTTGGTACTACTTTGAGGATGGAGGTGTAAGCCTCTGGATTCCCTTGTTGCTCATGCAGGCATCATATCCTTTATTTTCTGGTTGAAAAAATATACATATGTGTATATTATTGTAAATATTGTATTGAGTTGGATTTATAAAGCTCCATAGACAATATGGTTATTTGTTGGTTGCAGCAAATGTGCATTTGTATATGTGGTCGTTATTGAAAATACTGTAGTGATCTATGTTATAAAGCTCCAACAAGCAATATGCTTGTCATGTTTTTAGCAATGGTCATTGTAAATACTGCAATGAGTTGTGTTATAAAGCTCCATGGGTAGTGTGTTTTGCTTTCACAATCTTGTTGGTTGTAGGTGTAATTGAACACGAAGGATGGTGTTCCCCCAAAGGGGAGGGTTTTGTAACAACCCTGGTTAAAAATTCATGTAAAAAGTATAAGACCAAGGTCATGGGACACGTATTCCAAGTTGGATGGTGAGAAAAACGTCCTAGTGGGTGTTCATTTGGTTTATTAATGGCTAAGGGAAATGGAAATGGCAATGACAAAGGCTTTAGAAAGGCAAGTGGAATTTTATTTATGAAAAGAATGGAAATTATGAGAAATGGAAGATGAAAGGTCATAGGTTTCATGTGAGGAGAAAAATGAAGGTAAATAATGGAAAATTGAAGAAATTAGAGGCCTCATTAATAAAAAGGCTTATTAGGATCAATTTGCAAGATTTTGCTTAGACTTTTGTCAGTTCAGTTTGGGATTTCTCTCTCTGTTCTCTCTCTCTCTCTCTCTCTCTCTCTCTCTCTCTCTCTCTCTCTCTCATACTCCTGGACACTAGAGTTTCTTGGAGCACTCTTGGAGGAGTGTGGCATAATTGGATTTTGGGAGCAAGAAAGAAAAGGAAAAGTAGGAAAGCGCAAGAGGACATCAGGATCATCAGCTACAATGGGTTTTGCTTGCAAGTACCAAGTTGCATATATGATTTCCTTTCTAGTTTTGGTATGCATGGCATATGCATGTGGTTATTTGGTTATGATCTATCATGGGCATGGAGGATTGCTTGGATTGATAGTGGTTTTGCCTAGCCCTATCATTTCCTAGATAGCCATGGTGTTATGTGTTTTCCCTGTTGTTTTTTGGTTGGTGGTCATGTTCCTTATGGTTGTGGGTTGAGTTATTATTTCCTTAAGCCTTAGTTGGACAAATGCTTTGGAAGCCCTATAACGACTTGGGTTGAGTTACTAGTCTTGAAGCCTTGGTTGGACAAACACTATAAAGCCTTGTAACAACTTGGGTTGAGTTATTAGTCATGGAGCCTTGGTTCGAAAAATGCTCTGGAGCCCTTGGTGGGTTGAGTTACTAGTCTTGGAACCTTGGTTGGACAAACGCTCTAGATCCCGACAATAGTTGTGGGTTGAGTTACTAGTCCTAGAGAATTGGTTGGACAAACGCTCTGGAGCGTGACAATAGCTGTGGGTTGAGTTACTAGTCCTGGAAGCCAGGTTGGAACAAACGTTATGGAGCCCTTGACAACTTGGGTAGAGACCAACCTAGTGATGGTTAATGATGTTCGACTGTGGGGTGGAATCATTAGTTAAGGGTTGAGGTGGTTGGCCTTTGGAATCCCTAGGTTGGTTGTGCTTGATGTGTTTCATGAGATCCCACATTCATGCTTAGAATATGGCACAAGGGTGATTGGTAGAAAGAAAGACTTGGTTCAGCCTAGTCTATGGTCAGGTGGTTCATGGAAGTCCCATACCTGGTCGACTTATTCAATCATCAATAAGAGATCTATTTCTCCTTGGTATTTTATGGGTAAATATGCTTGTTTATATGTGGTTTATATGGTTGTTATTCCCTTGATATTTATGTTAGTTATAAGCTAGTTATGAATGAGTTTTACGACAGTGGAAATGTATGGCTCTCATCATGTTTTGGTTAATCACTGAATGTACAATGAATATGTGACTTAACATATGGTAGTGTCGTTAATGTGATGAGGCATCAATGCTTCTCAGTGATTCTCAGATAAGTATGAGACCCCTATGCTCAAATATGTTTTTTAAACTTGTAGATTGCATCTTTGTGATATGTTTGACAAAATGTCAATCATGGCTCAGTAGGGGTCTAGTCAATTCCTTGTTCAAGTAGTTTCATTTGTATCATTATTCCATTGTTATCTTTCATTTCTGGAAGTGTCATGGAGTTCTAGGCAGTGACCTGAGACCTGAGCCTGAAAAATTGGCACAAAATTCAGAGTCGCAGGCACATAACTGCTTAAGAAAGTCCCCAGTCGCAGGCATACCCATGATGTGGGAATGGCTGGAGGGTCCCAGTCACACTCATTCCCATTTCGCAGGAGCGACTAGGGAATTCATGCAGTAAAAGGTTAGTTTGTCTCAGAGGCTAGTCACTCGCAAGGTTTGGATGGCTCCTAGGCATTATGCAGTATGTCTGGAAGGTTTGTGTAGTGTGTTTTTTCGGTTCCACTTCCTTAACTGACACATGGGGAGTTGAATCATATAATAGTAACTATTTGTCACATGTTTTCCCTAGTTGGCTAGTTACTTAGGTAGATGCACGAGGAGGGTGTTACAAATTACAAGTACAAAAACTATATAGTTATCCACTCTTTACTCTTAGGGAACACCTTTTGCTATTTCCTACACTCTCTTTGGAAATAATACTGAGTGGGGGAGGGGGGATGAATCAATATTTACAGTTCAATAATATTTCATTTCCCAAACATATTTATATACACTACTTCAGTGAAGTGAACTTGCGTGTACACGCTATTGTGTTTAGAGAAACCAGCATATACCCAAAGAACTTATGATTTAGTCAATTTTATCATGTGTTGATCTTTAATCAATGCATCAGTAACTTATTATACAATAACTATGTGCAATAATAACACATAAGCAACACACATGAACACCAAGATTTAAGGTGGAAACCCAATGCGGGAGAAAAACCACCTGTTGTTGTCATCTCTGTCTTCTTTTAATATAAAGAAAATATGTTTACAATCTTGTACTGGTGTAGACTCATATCAATACGCAGGCACCCACCTGCAGAAGGCTACAACCTTCTCTCGTTTTCCAGCTTGTACTAGAAGGGAGCTACAACACCCTAGCTCTTGTACTAGCCAATTTGTTTACTAGAAAGTAGGCGCTGACCTACAGAAGGCTACAACCTTCTCTCTTCCTCTAGGGACCACGTTTCATTAATCTTCATACTAGATGCTCTTGGTACACAACAATACAATATGAAGGCCTCGTTTCATCAAATTTTCACGTTGGACCCATCAGAACTTTCAAACTGCATCAATCAATAAATAGTTAATCTGAACAATCAAATCACTATCGTCAGAACACTGAGCTGAACCCAGAAACCTACATCATCATTCAGAACCAACTGCAACCTCAAAAATCATACATCAAAATGTATACACTACTTCACTGACCACAGCTAGCAATATATTGAACATCTATTATCAATTTACAAAGCTCTAGACAGGTAGTAGTGGAGATAACCCTACGTGTATACGTGCCTTTACTGAGGCCATCATATACATTTGCAAAATATTAACTCACAACTTCGTTGCTATTCCAGACTTCAGACATACCCATATCATGACATTTAAAGAATAAAAACAGGTGTACGCAATCAAATCTAGCCCAACCTATATCAGATCATTCAATGATAAGTCATTTCAGGTCTCATGATACTGATCCAACATTGGATTCAAGGTGCACAAAATATTTCAGATCATATCACAAACATAGCCCCTGAAACATAAAATATACTTCAAATAGAAGTATTCCTGAGAAACCCTTTCACTTGCACACCATGGCCCTTTGATCTTGCCGTCCTTATATAGTTTTTGGCCTTTCTCAATACCTCAGACCAAAACCACACTTAGGACCTGTGGTATTCCTGGACGAGATCAAATAGTCGTTACTCTGCTCAATATTGTGGGCTAATACCATGGTATTGACCCCTGGTATTCTTTACTCTTGAATTTTCTTGATTTTCCAACCTATACGCATTTTTCCTCTTGTGAAAGTGTGTGCATATGTATATGCTCTTTTTGTTCTGTGAACCTGCATGTATATGCTCCTTTGACAAAGTGGACCTACGTATACATCTTAAACTGCTTTACACCATCCTTTTCCTTCAACTTCTTCATTTTGATCAGTAGACCTTAGTTCCATATTCCTGTTCTTCTGTACCAATGCCCTGTTACCTCTGAATTGACCTGTTATACCATGAGTTGCCTTTTATCAAGACTAAACTGACCTGTGAGTGAGTTTCCATCAAGGAAAACACTTGTATCATAATGCCAACAATCTCCCCCTTTGGACTTGATGGCAACCATGTTGGTGTTGATTACTGCAAGCTGTAGAAACTGTTAGAGATAACAAGAAACAGCAACATACTCTCCCCCTTTGACATCAAGGGAAAAGGGCGAATCAATATATACAATTCAATAATATTTCATTTCCCAAACAAATTTATATATGCTACTTCAATGAAGTGAACTTGCATGTACACACTACTGTGTTTAGAGAAACTAGTGTATACCCAAAGAACTTATGATCTAGTCAATTTATCATGTGTTGGTCTTTGATCAGTCATCAGTAACTTATTATATATTAACTATGTGTAGTAATAACATAATAAACCATCACACATGAACACCAAGATTTAAGGTGGAAACCCAATGCGGGAGAAAAACCACCTTTTGTTGTCGTCTTTGTCTTCTTAAAAAATAATAATAATAATAATAATTTGTTTACAATCTTGTATTGGTGCACACTCATACCAGTACGTAGGTACCCACCTAGAGAAGGTTACAACCTTCTCTCGTTTTCCAACTTGTACTGGAAGGGATTTACAACCCCCTAGCTCTTATACTAGCCAATGTGTTTACTAGAAAGTAGACGTAGACCTACAGAAGGCTACAACCTTCGCTCTTCCTCCAGGGACCACGTTTCAATAATTTTTAAAATGGATGCTCTTGGTACACAACAATACAATATGAAGACCTCGTTTCATCAAATTCTCACACTAGACCCATCAGAACTTTCAAACTGCATCAATCAATAATAAGTTAATCTGAACAGTGAAATCATTGTCATCAAAACACTGCGCTGAACCTAGAAACCTGCATCATCATTCAGAATTAGCTGCAACCTCAAAAATCATACATCATAATGTATACGCTACTTCACTAACCCCAACTAGAAATATATTGAACATCTACTGTCAATTTATAGAGCTCTAGATAGGCAGTAGCAAAGATAACCCTACGTGTATACCCGCCTTACCAAGGAAAACCATCATATACATCTGCAAAATATTTACTCACAACTTCACTGCTATTCCAGACTTTAGACATACCTAGATCATGACATTTAAAGAATAAAAACAGGTGTCCATAATCAAATCTAGCCCGACCAATATCAGATCATTCAATGATAAGTCATTTCAAGTCTCATGATCCTAATCCAACATTGAAATCAAGGTGCACAAAATATTTCAAATCATATCACAAACATAGCCCATACAAAATAAAATATACTTTAGATAGAAGTATTCCTGAGAAACTCTTTCACTTGCACACCATGGCCCTTTGATCTTCTCTTCCTTATATAGTTTTTGGCCTTTCTCAATACCTCAGACCAAAACCACACTTAGGACCTGTGGTATTCCTAGACGAGATCAAATAGTCGTTACTCTACTCAATATTGTGAGCTAATACCATGGTATTGACCCCTGGTATTCTCTACTCTTGAATTTTCTTGATTTTCCAACCTATACGCACTTTTCCTCATGTGAAAGTGTGTGCATACTCTTATCGGGAATAGTGTCCACTCGGATGCTGCTATTCCCACTAAGACTTGTAGCTATCTTAGAAACAAACAAGTAAAGTCTACTTTCGTTTTCCTTTATGAAAATAGATAAGAGGAGAACCAAGGAGGCCAACCTTAGTCTTGCGCTTGATTTCCT